>JAODAL010010984.1:0-102169 GCA_025379985.1 Phyllomedusa bahiana | reverse complement strand
TTATTCTGAAAATATTAGGCTCTGTCTATACAGCACTGGACAAAAAACAACCAAATCCTAAAAACGTTCATAAAGCTGGGTTATTTTGTCCACTGCCTGCCAAAAGATGCTGAAAAAAACATCAATTTTTTTACGCGTTTTTGACGCCTTTTTTTGCAGAGATGCACAGCAATAGATTTCCTATGTATTACTGCAAAAAAAGGCGGCAAAAAATGTCCTCCGCTTTACATAGACTTCAATACTAAATTTTCTGCCTTGCTTAGTCGTTTCTTGCAACACGTTTCAAAAAACGACCAGCAAATAAAATGAGCAGAAAAAAGACATTCAGTCGAGACAACAGGACGTTCTTACCATAGAGTCTATGGGAGACAGCAGGACGTTCTTACTATAGAGTCTATGGGAGACAGCGGGACGTTCTTACTATAGTGTCTATGGAGACAGCGGGACGTTCTTACTATAGAGTCTATGGGAGACAGCGGGACGTTCTTACTATAGAGTCTATGGGAGACAGCGGGACGTTCTTACTATAGAGTCTATGGGAGACAGCGGGACTTTCTTACTATAGAGTCTATGGGAGACAGCAGGACGTTCTTACTATAATCTATGGGAGACAGGGACGTTCTTACTATAGAGTCTATGGGAGACAGCGGGGACGTTCTTACTATAGAGTCTATGGAGACAGCGGGACGTTCTTACTATAGAGTCTATGGGAGACAGCGGGACGTTCTTACTATAGAGTCTTGGGAGACAGCGGGACGTTCTTACTATAGAATTTATGGGGGACAGCGGGACGATCTTACTATAGAGTCTATGGGAGACAGCGGGATGTTCTTACTATAGAGTCTATGGGAGACAGCGGGATGTTCTTACTATAGAGTCTATGGGAGACACAGGACGTTCTTACTATAGAGTCTATGGGAGATAGCAGGATGTTCTTACTATAGAGTCTATGGGAGACAGCGGGACGTTCTTACTATAGAGTCTATGGGAGACAGCGGGACGTTCTTACTATAGAGTCTATGGAGACAGCGTGACGTTCTTACTATAGAGTCTATGGGAGACAGCAGGACGTTCTTACTATAGTGTCTATGGGAAACAGCGGGACGTTCTTACTATAGAGTCTATGGGAGACAGCAGGACGTTCTTACTATAGAGTCTATGGGAGACAGCGGGACGTTCTTACTATAGAGTCTATGGAGACAGCGGGACGTTCTAACTATAGAGTCTATGGGAGACAGCGGGACGTTCTTACTATAGAGTCTATGGGAGACAGCGGGACGTTCTTACTATAGAGTCTATGAGAGACAGCGGGACGTTCTTACTATAGAGTCTATGGGAGACAGCGGGACGTTCTTACTATAGAGTCTATGGGAGACAGCGGGACGTTCTTACTATAGAGTCTATGGGAGACAGCGGGACGTTCTTACTATAGAGTCTATGGGAGACAGCGAGACGTTCTTACTATAGAGTCTATGGGAGACAGCGGGACGTTCTTACTATAGAGTCTATGGGAGACAGCGGGACGTTCTTACTATAGAGCCCATAGGAGACAGCGGGACGTTCTTACTATAGAGTCTATGGGAGACAGCGGGACGTTCTTACTATAGAGTCTATGGGAGACAGGACGTTCTTACTATAGAGTCTATGGGAGACAGCGGGACGTTCTTACTATAGAGTCTATGAGAGACAGCGGGACGTTCTTACTATAGAGTCTATGGGAGACAGCGGGACGTTCTTACTATAGAGTCTATGGGAGACAGCGGGACGTTCTTACTATAGAGTCTATGGGAGACAGCGGGACGTTCTTACTATAGAGTCTATGGAGACAGCGGGACGTTCTTACTATAGAGTCTATGGGAGACAGCGGGACGTTCTTACTATAGAGTCTATGGGAGACAGCGGGACGTTCTTACTATAGAGTCTATGGGAGACAACAGGACGTTCTTACTATAGAGTCTATGGGAGACAACAGGATGTTCTTACTATAGAGTCTATGGGAGACAGCAGGACGTTCTCACTATAGAGTCTATGGGAGACAGCGGGACGTTGTTACTATAGAGTCTATGGAGACAGCGGGACGTTCTTACTATAGAGTCTATGGGAGACAGCGGGACATTGTTACTATAGAGTCTATGGGAGACAGCGGGACGTTCTTACTATAGAGTCTATGGGAGACAACAGGACGTTCTCACTATAGAGTCTATGGGAGACAGCGGGACGTTCTTACTATAGAGTCTATGGGAGACAGCGGGACGTTGTTACTATAGAGTCTATGGGAGACAGCGGGACGTTCTTACTATAGAGTCTATGGGAGACAGCGGGACATTCTTACTATAGAGTCTATGGAGACAGCAGGACGTTCTTTCTATAGAGTCTATGAGAGACAGCGGGACGTTCTTACTATAGAGTCTATGGGAGACAGAAGGAGGTTCTTACTATAGAGTCTATGGGAGACAGCTGGACTTTGTCTCTATAGAGTCTATGGGAGACACGTACGTTCTTACTATAGAGTCTATGGGAGACAGCGGGACGTTCTTACTATAGAGTCTATGGGACCCATCTACAGTTGTTTTTTCAGCGTTTTTAAAAAACACTGTAAAAAATGTACATTTTTCTGTGCAGTGGAGACAGAGCCTTATAGATCAGATTGACTTTATTATTATTGTAAACTCGTTCTCCATATGAATAGATGCAGTAATCTAGCGCCTCGTCTTTTAATACTGATAATAGCAAATGTTACCGCGTCACATATTTCACTCTTTGGATTCACTATCGGCCCCTGTGCTGACTTGTGTCTAGATTTCACTATTTTCACATGTATTATAGGGGGATCATCTGTTTCTGATCTTCTATCTTGTGCGCGATGGTTCGGATTTATTTGCGGCACCATTATGGGCTGCGGTCTCTATGGTTTTCTTACCTTTATTATACTCCTCCTACCCATGATATTTGGGTAGGTCTGCTCTGGGGCTACATTACATCTATATTTATACATTTTTGGCATTCATATACATACCATATTTTTTCGGACTACAGTGGGGAAAAAAGTATTTAGTCAGCCCCCAATAGTTCTCCCACTTAAAAAGTTGAGCGAGGCCTGTCATTGGCATCATAGGTCGACCTCAACTATGAGAGCCAAGATGAGAAAACAAATCCAGAAAATCACAGTGTCTTATTTGGAAAGAATTTATTTGCAAATTTAGGTGGAAAATAAGTATTTGGTCAATAACCAAAGTTCCTCTCAATGCTTTGTTCTATATCCTTTGTTGGCAATGACAGAGGTCAAACGTTTTCTGTAAGTCTTCACAAGGTTGGCACACACTGTTGTTGGTATGTTGGCCCATTCCTCCATGCAGATCTCCTCTAGAGCAGTGATGTTTTGGGGCTGTCGCTGGGCAACACAGACTTTCAACTCCCTCCAAAGGTTTTCTATGGGGTTGAGATCTGGAGACTGGCTAGGCCACTCCAGGACCTTGAAATGCTTCTTACAAAGCCACTCCTTCGTTGCCCTGGCGGTGTGCTTGGGATCATTGTCATGCTGAAAGACCCAGCCATGTTTCATCTTCAATGCCCTTGCTGATGGAAGGAGGTTTGCACTCAAAATCTTACAATAGATGGACCCATTCATTCTTTAATGTACACGGATCAGTCGTCCTGGTCCCTTTGCAGAGAAACAGCCCTAAAGCATGATGTTGTTATCCCACCTCCCATGCTTCACAGTAGGTCTGGTGTTCTTTGGATACAACTCAGCATTCTCTCTCCTCCAAACACGACGAGTTGTGTTTCTACCAAACAGTTCTACTTTGGTTTCATCTGACCATATGATATTTTCCCAATACTCTTCTGGATCATCCAAATGCTCTCTAGCAAACTTCAGACAGGCCGGACATGTACTGGCTTAAGCAGGGGGACATGTACTGGCACTGCAGGATCTGAGTCCCTGGCGGTGTAGTGTGTTACTGATGGCAGCCTTTGTTACGTTGGTCCCAGCTCTCTGCAGGTCATTCACTAGGTCCCCCCCGTGTGGTTCTGGGATTTTTGCTCACCGTTCTTGTGATCATTTTGACCCCAAATGATGAGATCTTGCGTGGAGCCCCAGATGGAGGGAGATTATCAGTGGTCTTGTATGTCTTCCATTTTCTAATTATTGCTCCCACAGTTGATTTCTTCACACCAAGCTGCTTGCCTATTGCAGATTCCTAGCCTGGTGCAGGGCTACCATTTTGTTTCTGGTGTCCTTTGACAACTCTTTGGTCTTCACCATAGTGGAGTTTGGAGTGTGACTGTTTGAGGTTGTGGACAGTTGTCTTTTATACTTATAACAAGTTCAAACAGGCGCCATTACTACAGGTAACGAGAGGAGGACAGAGGAGCTTCTTAAAGAAGAGGTTACAGGTCTGTGAGAGCCAGAAATGTTGCTTGTTTGTAGGTGACCAAATACTTATTTTCCACCATAATTTGCAAATAAATTCTTTCCAAATCAGACAATGTGATTTTCTGGATTTGTTTTCTCATTTTGTCTCTCATAGTTGAGGTCGACCTATGATGTCAATTACAGACCTCTCTCATCTTTTTAAGTAGGAGAACTTGCACAATTGGTGGCTGACTAAATACTTTTTTCCCCACTGTATAAGGCGCACCTAGGTTTTAGAGGGAGAAAATAGGAAATAGAAAATTTGAAGCAAAAAGTGTGGGCGAAGTGTAGTTTTTTGGGGGATACATGTGACTTTTTGATTCCAATTTTTTGGGGGGATATTAAATGCTCAAAAAACCCACAATTTTGGTGTCTGGAGTTTTTTTCTTCTACGGTGTTCAGCGTACGGGATAAATGATGTTATAGTTTAATAGATTGGACTTTTACGGATATGGAGATACCAAATATGGGGAACTTTTTTATTTTATTATTTGTAAAACGATAAAAGGGAAGGTGGTTTAAACTTTTAATATTTTTTAAAAACTTTTTTTTTTTACTTTAATACTCAGTTCCCCTAGGGCACTTGACTACTAGGGGGCACACTTCATTGTCCTATATACAGCAGTACTATTGTCCTGCTGTACATAGGACTTTTCATTACCTATCACACCCTGCCATAGTAATACTTGCACATACATGGCAGCTGCAGAAGCCTGCATAAGGCTTCTTGCTGCAATAGCAACCAATCGCCCCCCTGCAATTACATTGCAGGGGGTTATTGGACAGAGGAGCATACTGAGTTTAAAATAGTTTTCTCACTATAACAATTACCTTTTAACATGTAGGGAGAAGTAATTGAAAACTTTTTCTAAATACCTTGCTTTGTTGATTTTTATTTAGTCAGGAGATACAGGAGATTTTATCTCCTCTTAGAGTGCACAAGTTTTTCTGGTTACAACCATCTCTCTCCCACCTCTCCCTGCTTACTCTCATTGCTCTCAGCTGCTGTCTTCCATGTTGAGTCACTCCCTGCTGAGCTTTATTTCTAGTAATGGACTTTGAAAGTCTTTCATTTAGTTAAGTAAACATTCTTTAGAGCTCAGCAGCCTGAGTACTACTCTTTATAAATCTCTTGCACTCGTTGTCAGTGTAACAGGAATAGCCTGGAACAGCAGAGCTGATGTGTCAATCACTGCTATAGAACCACCCACAGCCTCAACAGCATGTGTGATTCTGAAGCTGGCTGTGACTACATGGTGAGACAACCCTTAGCAGCTACAAAGAGATCATCAGGGAACAGCCCATATTCCAATCATTTATCTCTTTCTTACATAATGTCTAAGTTCTTATGAAAATCTCCACAAATATATAACGATCAATTCTTTAAAAGGTGGAAAGATCCTTCTATATTATAAACCTCGATATCGGATATTTCTCTAGAAGTTCCTCCAGCAAATCTCTTCTCTGTCCACGGAGCTGATGGCGGCACTACAAGTCCCAGCTACCCCGGATATGAGCTTCCAGGCTCAGTACAGCCAGAAAGGAGCCATCATTATCTCCCATTATAAGCAGCGCTGTGACCACAGTGTATTATATATCAGGAGCCTTTCTAGATCAGAATTATGGCAATGGGAATATTTTCTACATAAATGTAAATTGTTACAGTAAAAGCTTTATTATTCTGCATCAGAGGAAACCTGAGTAAATGTTACATCGTCCTGAATCCTCTGCTCCGTGCACCAGTCATGTTTAAAGAGCGACTACACAGACAGTGGTAATAGAAGCAGCCACATTCTGATCAATCTCTCTCTTATAACTTCCAAGGTCTCAGAACTCTCTCCCCTAATATAGAACTTACAGAAAGTGGGAGAAGCCTTTATGTTATAAACATCAATGTCCGATTCTCTTTAGTAAATGTCCTTCCTGTGGATCTCGTCTGTGTGGACGGAACTACTTGCGGCTCTTCCCAGCCGCTCCGGATATGACGCAACGGACTCCATGTAGCAGAAAAACATCACGAGCCAACAACCTTTACATCAAATCATACAGGGGGATCCTTCAGCTAAACTCTCATTGGACTTGAAGTCAGATTATGTTCTATCTCTGATACAAGGCAGATGTGAGAAACAGAACATCGGGCGACGGTGACGTTCACCTGACGTATGAGCCAACGTCGTTCACATATAAGAGAGGGTTTATATTGCGCAGCTTTTCCTGAAATGTTGTCACTGTTCATATAGGAAAAACCCCAGAATACAGTCACCTATAGAATATATCCCTCTGCTAATAGGGGCCGTATTAATATTTAGTGAAAAAAGAAGAGTGAGAGGAAGAGAGGCTGGGTTTGTAAATTGAATACATTAATCCCATTTGGTGTAAATGCAGCAAATGTCCAGATTTGAGATAAAATCCTCGTGTGCAGGAGATTATTGATGCCAATATAAGAAGCTTCCACCCCGGCCACCCTCAAAGGAGAAACTGATTATTGTAAGAATGTCATTCTGCTGATATAGGAGCAGATTGATGTCCATGTAACACTGACCTAGACTGAGCCTCATGTTACACACGGCAGAAACTATATTGTGTATAATACAATGTGATGAAATGTTATTTTCTTCTTTCTTTCTTTCTTCTGCTGCATCGAGTCCGTTACTTCATATCTGTGTCGCTGGGACTTGAAATGTCACAAATATTTCCAGCGACGCCGATGAGAAGCAGGAAACTTTTGTAGAGAAATCTGACATTGATGCTTATAAAACACAGAGGTTTATCCCACTTTTTACAAAACTGACAGCTATATATTTGTGGAGAGGTTTACAAGAACTTAGGGCGACCTGTATGATCTAGTTTTTCCACCCTTTTCTGGCATAAAATGCGCCTAAGTGAGCGACTACGATGTCTAATGCTCCTAATGAATGTGTTATATATCATACATGTGAGTGACCTGTGTTATATATCATACATGTGAGTGTCCTGTTATATAATAATACCCGTCATACCCCTGCCCCTCGCCCCCTGTATATTACACATCACACTGCACATATCACTGTACAGGCAGTCCCCGGGTTACAAACGGGATAGGGACTGTAGGTTTAAAGGGAACCTGTCACATAGGTTGTGCCCCCCTTGCTGAGGGCAGCACAAGCCAGTGCAAGACCTGCTGTTTCCAGCGCTGTATCCCTTATTCTGTAAGATGCAGCAGTTTTAGAGCATTTACCCCTCAAATCTTATTCATGAGCAGGTGTTAGCTCCACCCACCAAAGGCTAGCTCCGCCCACTGACAGTTATTCACATGTTTCTACCTATTCAAAGTAATAGGTTTGTCAGTTGAGGTGGGCGGGGCTAGCCTCAGGTGGGCGGGGCTAGCCTCAAACTGACTCTCTGAAGGACTCTTCGAATGACTCTTCTGGCTGAAAACTGCAGATTTGAGCATTAAATACACGAAAACTACAGCATCTTACAGAATAAGGGACACAGCGCTGGAAACAGCAGGTCTGACACTAGCTTGTTCTGCCCTCAGCAAGGGGGGCACAACCTGACGGGTTCTCTTTAAGTTGAATTTGTATGTAAGTCGGAACAGGTATATTTATTAAATGTAATTCCAGCTAAAAAAAATTTTTTTTTTTTGGATAGTGCAGGGAACAGTTTTTACATTTGTTTTGCTGCCTGTGCCCTTTTTTGGAAGATTTCACCTAACGTTCTGTATCTCATGTGCAGCTATGGCATGCTGGTACTTGGTTATCAAGGGGCGTGACTCAGTGTTGAATGTCAGCCACGCCCCATAAGTCTCCGTTTGTAACTAGGGGACGTATGTAAGTCGGAACGATGTAAGTCGGGGACTGCCTGTACATACATTATATCTGTGTAACATGTTCTGTGCTCTCTGCAGGTTTCCATATCGTCCAGCAGATGTACGGCTGTGAGCTGGGAGATGACGGCAGCATCACTGGGTACAGTCAGTACGGATATGATGGGAGAGAGTTCATGGCCCTGGAAACAAAGACCTGGAAATATCTCTCCACCATGTCCCAGGCCCTGATCACCGAACAGAAATGGAACAGTCCAGAGGTACAAGAGGGGGAGAGACAGAAGTATTATCTGGAGAATATCTGTATCGAGTGGCTGAAGAAATATGTGGAGAACGGGAAAGAAGATCTGGAGAGGAAAGGTAAGCGCTCAATATCACAGCTCCTGTCTGTGGCCCCTTCCTGTCACATGTCCTGTATGTGGCCCCTTCCTGTCACATGTCCTGTATGTGTCCTGTCTGTGGCCCCTTCCTGTCACATGACCTGTCTGTGGCCCCTTTCTGTCACATGTCCTTTATGTGTCCTGTCTGTTGCCGCTTACTTTCACATGTCCTGTCTGTGGCCCCTTCCTGTCACATGTCCTGTATGTGTCCTGCCTGTGTGCCCCTTCCTGTCACATGTCTTGTCTGTGGCCCCCTCCTGTCACATGTTCTGTCTGTATCCTGTCTGTGGCCCCTTCCTGTGACTTGTCCTGTCTGTGGCCCCTTCCTGTCACATGTCCTGTATGTGTCCTGTCTGTGGCCCCTTCCTGTCACATGTCCTGTCTGTGGCCCCTTCCTGTATCATGTCCTGTATGTGTCCTGCCTGTGGCCCCTTCCTGTATCATGTCCTGTCTGTGGCCACTTCCTGTCACATGTCCTGTCTGTGGCCCCTTCCTGTCACATGTCCTGTCTGTGGCCCCTTCCTGTCACATGTCCTGTATGTGGCCCCTACCTGTCACATGACCTGAAAGTGAGCTGTCTGTGGCCCCTTCCTGTCACATGTCCTGTCTGTGGCCCCTTCCTGTCACATGTCCTGTATGTGTCCTGTCTGTGGCCCCTTCCTGTCACATGTCCTGTATGTGTCCTGTCTGTGGCCCCTTCCTGTCACATGTCCTGTCTGTGGCCCCTTCCTGTCACATGTCCTGTATGCATACCTCCCAACATTTAGAGATTGCAAATAGGGACACATTAGCCACGCCTCTGGCCACGCCCAAACAAATGACATCATATCAGGCCACACCTCTGGCCACACCCAAACAAATGACATCACACCAGGACACGCCTATAACCAAGGCCCCCAAACAAATCATGCCCCGCCCCTCCAGAAGACCAGCACCAACACAACAGTGGCGCTACTAGGGTCTGTAAATATGTATTTATATAGAGTAATGTACAGTATATACAGAGATCCATACAAATAGCTGTCAGACAATGTTCTGTGGATGATACCGCTATATAATTGTCATACAGTGACCACATAATACCGCTGTACAGGGAACAAATATCCCCGTACTGTTACTGACCACACCAAGATTAATATTATCAATGATACCGCAATACAGAGATCAAATAATTCCACCACACCAGCACATAGTAACTGAATAGTACCACAACACCATGACCACATATCACCATCACATAGTAACTGAATAATACCATCACACCATGACCACATATCACCACCACATAGTGACTAAGTAATACCATGACCACATATCACCATCACATAGTAACTGAATAATACCACAACACCATGACCACATATCACCACCACATAGTAACTGAATAATACCACAACACCATGACCACATATGACTATCACATAGTGACTGAATAATACAGTCATACTGATCCTGACTATGAATCATTACACTCCTACCAACATTCCTGCCATACATTGACCATATGGGGGTAGATAGCAGTTGTACACAGGCTCTACAGACTGTATATACCACCATACAGTGACCATATGGGGGTAGATAGCAGTTGTACACAGGCTCTGCAGACATATAAGGGATGACAGTACAATACAATTTAGTGACTCACAGGTGACGTCTTCTCTGTTGGGAGTCGTTCCCTTTCTCCATTCCTTTCAGACCGCCATGACCACTTCTCCCGGCCTCGTCCCTGCAGAATTAACCACACAAACATCTTAGACTCTGCACTTTTCCAGCACCTCCCTACCAATTCCCACCTCTGTACAAACTCCTCATATGCTGATAGGAGGAGTAGGGAGATATGGGGCGATACATAGTGGTCAGGGGGTTATAGAGTGTCAGGTGAGGGTTGTATTTTGTCTTGACACTAGGCCGCAGGGGTGAAGAGGAGGTAAAGGCCACAGCTTACAACACAATCTCCTGGGGGGAGACAGAAGACCAACCCCCCAGAGATTGTGGTCCATTCCCTGCACCCCCAGATGATCAGCCACAGCCGTGACCTTCAGGGGTGCAGGGAATGGAGGATAATACTATTGGATTCATTAGACTACGTCGGACCAGCGTAGCATCTATTTATAAACTAACATGGTCCTGAGGGCCGGCGTCAGGGAGTTTATTTAAATAAAGTGCTTTTTTATTTGGTTTCTGTGTTATTTTTTTCCCATTTTTTCCAGTGATAGTAATGGAGGTGTCTGTCAAGATGCCTCTTCATTACTATCGCTCGGGCTTGGTGTCAGCCTGCGGCAGTTTTTGTCACCCCAAGGCCGACACTAACCCCGTGTCACTATTAACTCAATACTCAACGCACCAGGGGTACCAGGAAGAGCTGGGTAACCGTCAGAAGTAGACCCTCTAATGTGATGGTCCGCTTCTGGGGCGGCTGCGGGCTGGTACTCTTAGAATAGGAAGGGACCAGTATCCATGGACCTTCTCATTCTGATACTATCAGGCTGCCACTGTCGGTTTTACCTTGGCTGGTTATAGAAATTAGGAGGGACCCCACATTGTTTATTTTTTTTGAAAATCATTCATTTATTGAGAATCCTACAGTGGGCACCTCCTGTAATCATTACAGTGGATGCCCATGTGCATATTCTCAGTAAATAAACAAATTTTCAGAAAAAAAACGACATCGAGTCCTCCCCAATTTCCATAACCAGCTAGGGTAAAACCGACAGCGGCAGCCTGATACTATCAGAATGGGAAGAACCATCAATACTGGTAACTTCCCATTTTAAAAATACCAGCCTGCAGCTGCTCCAGAAGCGGACCTTCACATTAGAGGGTCCGCTCCTGACGGTTACCGGCTCTTCCCAGCACCCCTGATGCGTTGGGTACTGGGGTAATAGTGACAGGGGGTTAGTGTACTGGGATCCCCTTGACGCTATTGGGAGGTGAGCTTAAACATTTTTTGATCAAAAACTGCAAACTAAGAATCCGAGGTTTTCATATTTTCCTTAGCAGTAATGCATTTCCAATATTCCTATATACCTTGATGTTTTACTTAGTTTTTAGCGTGCCACTGATATTTGTATTAGATGTATGCTATTGCCTTGCCAGTGTGCACCTATGCCTACATTTTTCAAAATATATTTTGGATGTGCACAGCCTAACCAAGTTTTGTAGGGGGTTAGTGTCAGCCATGGGCAACAAGAGACACCGCTGACTGACACCAAGCCCCAGCGATAGTAATGGAGAGGCGTCTTCCAGATACCGCCACTACTATCACTGGAATCAAATGGAAAAAAACACACAGAAACAGGAAAAAACACTTTATTTAAATAAACACTCCCCGACACCGGCCCTCGTTAACCATTTTATTAAAGAAATAGGTGCAACACTCTCCGACATAGTCCACCGAATCCGACGTAGTCCAAAGGGGAAACCTGTAAGAAGAAACAACAATAACCCTACAAATGGGCATCACCCAGCTTTCTGGGATGCTGAATAGCCTATTCAGTGCCCAGAAAAACTGGATGACATCCCCATAGCAGGCGTCCAGGAAAGCTGGGTGCTTCCCATCCGCAACAGCAAGCACCTAACTTTCCTGGACGGCTGCTGTGGAGGGTTTTCACCCAGCTTTCCCGCATGCTGAATGAGCTATCCACCACCCGGGAAAGCTGAGTGGCACCCATCCCACACAGCAGGCACCTAGCTTTCCTGGACACCTGCTGTGGAGGGTTTTAACCCAGCTTTCCCGCATGCTGAATGCATTATCCAGCACCCGGGAAAGCTGGGTGGCACCCATCTCCCACAGCAGGCACCTAGCTTTCCTGGACGGCGGCTGTGGAGGGTTTTCACCCAGCTTTCCCGCATGCTGAATGAGCTATCCAGCACCCGGGAAAGCTGTGGCACCCATCCCCCACAGCAGGTGTCCAGCGTCCTGGATGCCTGTTGTGGAGGGATTTAACCCAGCTTTCCGCATGCTGAATGCATTATCCAGCACCCGGGAAAGCTGAGTGGCTCCCATCCCCCACAGCAGGCACCTAGCTTTCCTGGACACCTGCTGTGGAGGATTTTAACCCAGCTTTCCCGCATGCTGAATGCATTATCCAGCACCCGGGAGAGCTGTGGCACCCATCCCCCACAGCAGGTGTCCAGCGTCCTGGATGCCTGTTGTGGAGGGTTTTAACCTAGCTTTCCCACATGCTGGATAGGTTATTCAGCATCTGGGAAAGCTGGGTGACATGGTTCACAGCAGGCGCCAGGAAGGCTAGGTGCCTGCTGTGGAGGATGGGTGCCACTCGGCTTTCCCGGGTGCTGGATAACGCATTCAGAATGTGGGACAGCTGGGTAGGCCTTGGGGAAGGGAGGGAAAGTGTGGGGGGGGGGGGTCGGGAGTAACGGAGGGGTGTGTGGGGAAGGGTACAGGGAGAGGGGGGGGTCAAGTGGAGGGTCAGGTTGGTTCAGGGAGGAAGGGGTTGAGTGACGGTGTCCGGGAGGGCGGAGGGGGGAGACGAGGGGGGCAAGTTGGGGACAGGGAGAGAGGGAGGGCTGAGTGGGGAGTCAGGGAGGCGGAGGGGGCAATTTGAGGGACAGGGGGGTGAATGGGGTGTCAGAGGTGGGGCCGAGTGGCGTGTCAGGGGAGAGGGGGGCTGAGTGGGGTGAGCAGGGGGGCCGTTTGGGGTGAGCAGGGGAGAGGGGGCCGTTTTGGGTGTCAGGGAGGGGGGGCTGAGTGGGGTGGCAGGGTGGAGGGGGTGCTGAGTGGGGTGGCAGGGCGGCCGTTTGGGGAGGGGGGCCGTTTGGGGTGTCAGGGAGGGGGGGGTGACTGGGGTGAGCAGGGGGTAGGGGGCCATTTGGGGTGAGCAGGTGGGAGGGGGGCCGTTTTTTTGGGGGGCTGAGCAGAGGGGAGGGGCCGTTTTTTTGGGGGGCTGAGCAGGGTGAGGGGGGCCGTTTTTGGGGGGGGCTGAGCAGGGGGGAGGAGCCTTTTTTGGGCGGCTTAGCAGGGTGAGGGGGCTGAGCAGGGAGGAGGGGGGCCGTTTTTTGGGGGGGCTGAGCAGGGGGGAGGGGGTCCGTTTTGGGGGGGGGGGGGGTGGAAGAGACACTTACCTTACACTTGTGTCCTCTTCCTCGCTGCTGCTGCTGCCTTCGCCCCCGTAGTCACACTGATCAGTGTAACTGAGGGGGCGGGGCCAGCCCACTGCAGGCAGTGAGTCAGGGGAGAGCGTCTCTATGACGCTTCCCCTGCGTCCCTGCTCTCTGCAGCGGCCGCATGTGAGGGAGAGAGACTCCCTGACAGGCGGCCGGTAATCGCGGACGCGCAAACAGTGAACTGCATAGCGAAGTCCCGGGGATTCAGGGCACAGGCCCTGGATCCCCGGGACACACCCGAAAAATCGGGACACCTCCCAACTGTCTCGGGACGGCGGGAGGAGGGTCCCAAAGCGGGAATGTCCCGCCCAAATCGGGACAGTTGGGAGGTATGCCTGTATGTGTCCTGTCTGTGGACCCTTCCTGTCACATGTCCTGTATGTGGCCCCTTCCTGTCACATGTCCTGTCTGTGGCTCCTTCCTGTCACATGTCCTGTCTGTGGCTCCTTCCTGTCACATGTCCTGTATGTGTCCTGTCTGTGGCCTCTTCCTGTCACATGTCCTGTCTGTGGTCCCTTCCTGTCACATGTCCTGTCTGTGGCCTCTTCCTGTCACATGTCCTGTATGTGTCCTGTCTGTGGCCCCTACCTGTCACATGTCCTGTATGTGTCCTGTCTGTGGCCTCTTCCTGTCACATGTCCTGTATGTGTCCTGTCTGTGGCCCCTTCCTGTCACATGTCCTGTCTGTGGCCACTTCCTGTCACATGTCCTGTCTGTGGCCCCTTCCTGTCACATGTCCTGTCTGTGGCCCCTTCCTGTCACATGTCCTGTCTGTGGCCTCTTCCTGTCACATGTCCTGTATGTGTCCTGTCTGTGGCCTCTTCCTGTCACATGTCCTGTATGTGTCCTGTCTGTGGCCTCTTCCTGTCACATGTCCTGTCTGTGGCTCCTTCCAGTCACATGTCCTGTCTGTGGCCCCTTCCTGTCACATTTCCTGTCTGTGGCCCCTTCCTGTCACATGTCCTGTCTGTGGCCCCTTTCTGTCACATGTCCTCTATGTGTCCTGTCTGTGGTCCCTTCCTGTCACATGTCCTGTCTGTGGCCTCTTCCTGTCACATGTCCTGTCTGTGGCCCCTTCCTGTCACATGTCCTGGCTGTGGCCTCTTCCTGTCACATGTCCTGTCTGTGGCCCCTTCCTGTCACATGTCCTGTATGTATCCTGTATGTGGCTCCTTCCAGTCCCATGTCCTGTATGTGTGCTGACTTTGGACCCTTCCTGTCACATGTCCTGTCTGTGGACCCTTCCTGTCACATGTCCTGTCTGTGGCCCCTTCCTGTCACATGTCCTCTCTGTGGCTCCTTCCAGTCACATGTCCTGTCTGTGGACCCTTCCTGTCACATGTCCTGTATGTGCACAGCTCTGACATCACAGGCCGGGTACCCAGCGGGGCCCCAGCGCCTGTACCTGGTTTCCTGGGATGCGTTGTGCTAGTGACAGCCTCTTAGGTTACAGATAATTTATTACATTTTACTGTTTATGACGTTTTCTGTATCTTGTCTTGATGTTTTCTGCTGTGGAATTATTGGCAGTGACGGCAGATGAGGCTTTTTCTGTCTATGAAGGATCAGATCCTCGGCTGCACATTAGTGACACTTTGGACTTTGGTTTTGTAGGAAGAGATTATTATAATGAGATATTACACTCCCCCCCCCCCCCCTTTCCTTGTAGTGTAAATGCCGCCATCCTCACATGTGCCGTCTGGTGGTGGAGAGAAGTAATACATGACTGGGGAGACCGTTTCCTGGTCTCCATGTCTGATAGTTATTGGACGGCGTCCGATTCTTCGGATTTGGGGTAGGCCGGTTTATTCTGACCTCATTATTGTCAGAGATCGGGGAGAGATCGGGCAACCAATCAGCAGCCTGCCAGAATCACAATTGTGCATGATATTTGCTGATTGATTCCAGATTTTCCCCCGATCTCCAGTAGAATTCAGCCAAACCCGCAGAGCAGCCGCATTGTACCGAGCCTATTTTTGAAGAATGTCTTCGGCACTCACAAGGCAAATGGGTGCGAGCCACAATTATTCCAATTATAAAATCAGAAAGGCTGCACTCCAATGTATTCACAAAAATGCCACAAAAACTCTTCAAAACTTGATTAAATGACACAATGATTCATCCAGCGTCATCAGTACATGATCATATAAGTTTTTATCCCTAATCTCTCCAATCAAGAGCAATCATTTCAGTTAGATAGATTCATATATTGTGTACATTTCGGTCCTTTAACCCCTTAAAGACCGCCCACAGACTTTTGACATCGGCTGGTGCAGGTGGTTCGTCTACAGTGACGTCTTTTGGCGTCGCTGCAGACATCGGAGTTTGCGACTCCGGGCGCCGCAGTTGCGCTGGGATCGGGCCTGTACTACACAGCCCTGATCCCAGAGCATCTCCGGCAAGCGGGGGAAACCTCCACATCCCGGTGCTTTAACCCTTTGATTGCGGCGGTGCGTTACCGCAGCGCAATCAAAGGGTTCCCTGCTCTGACGGGTGATTGGAACACCCAGTGACCCAACAGAACCCGGGGAACGGCTGCACAGTCAGCCCTGGGGACCTAGAGTAGCCCCAGGACTGTCTGTGTATGAAGCCTGTGACCAGGGCACACTGTGTGCTGTCCTGATCACTGCCTGTGTCAGACTGACACAGATTATAATGTATTAGCATATATGAATATGCTAATAAATTACTAAGTGTTAAAAAAAATATGTAAAACAGTTCTCCCTTCAGGGGATTAAAAAAAAAAAAAAAAGTAAAAACATAAAAAGTGTAAAAAAGAAGGAATAAAAAAATAAATAATAAAATAAAAATAAATATTTAATAAAAAATAATTGTGCATATATTACACACACAAAAAAAACCTACACTTATTATGTATCCACATGACCGTAATAACCTGTAGAATTAATCTAACAAGTTATTAAGTGTGAAAGGTGTAAAAAAAAAAAAAAAAAAAAACCAAAAAATTAAAAATGTTTTTAAAAAAATTCTACAATTATTTATGTGATCTTAAACTATTCCCCCCTAAAGTACAACTTGTTTCGAATAAAACGAGACCTCATACAACTGCGTCATTGAAAAAATAAAAAAGTTACAACTGTTGAAACGCAAGGAGGCAAAAACTAAAAAAAAATGTTCTGGTCATTAACTATTTTTCAGGCCTGGGGCTTAAGGGGTTAATGGACCTTTTTCAACGGAATCTCTAAAATAATAAAAAGAACAGCAACAACAAATTATTAGTATATACAATAGACAAACTCGTGTTAGTCACATTTATATAAAACCACATTTACATGTGTCATTACTCAGTCAACAAATTTTTTCTCTTATTCGAGTCATTGCTCTTTATGGTACCTAATAAAATACAATGGCAAAGAGGAAAATCAACTGATCATATATATCATCAATCCAAATTACAAACATACTACCACTTTCATAAGAAATACATTTATCTCAGATAGCACTATTATACATCTCCTTCATCTAAAGCAGACCTGGGCAATGTACGGCGCGAGCCGCGTCCGGCCCTCCAGTTCGTCGGATGGGGCCCGCAGCATACGATGCCCAGGTCTACTAATAGTAGCGCTGACGCCCGCCACGGCCTGGTATTGCGGAGAGGCCGCCATGGGCCGTCAGCGCTACTATTAGTATCACCTATACTGGTGAATTAGGCAGCGACGCGATGAACTCCGCTCACTGCGCCGCTGCCTCTCCTCGGCGCACACAGAGTAATAACTCTGTGTGGGCCCAGGAGATGCCGGATGAGCGTCCCGGCACTGGCGGCATGACGTCATCACGCCACTAGCCCCGGGAAGCTCCTCGGATAGAAGAGGAGCGTGCTCGGCCGGGAAGGAGGTAAGCCAAGGTGAGTATTAGTGTTTGTTATTTTTAATTTTGGTCATAAAACTATATACCTGCCTGTGGGAATCCCTTCCCTGCCTATGGAAAGCCCTAACTATATACCTGCCTGTGCGGAGCCCTAATTATCTATATACCTGCCTGTGCGGAGCCCTAACTATCTATATACCTGCCTGTGTAGAGCCCTAACTATTTACCTGCCTGTGTGGAGCCCTAACTAGCTATATACCTGCCTGTGCGGAGCCCTAACTATCTATATACCTGCCTGTGCGGAGCCCTAACTATATACCTGCCTATGGGAAGCCCTAACTATCTATATACCTGCCTGTGCAGAGCCCTAACTATCTATATACCTGCCTGTGTGGAGCCCTAATTATCTATATACCTGCCTGTGTGGAGCCCTAATTATATAACTGCCTGTGTGGAGCCCTAACTAGCTATATACCTGCCTGTGTGGATCATAACTATATACCTGCCTGTGCAGAGCCCTAACTATATACCTGCCTGTGTGGAGCCCTAACTATACACCTGCCTGTGCGAAGCCCTAACTATCTATATATCTGCCTGTGCAGAGCCCTAACTATATACCTGCCTATGGGAAGCCCTAACTATATATATACCTACCTGTGCAGAGCCCTAACTATCTATATACCTGCCTGTGTGGAGCCCTAATTATCTATATACCTGCCTGTGCAGAGCCCTAACTATATACCTGCCCGTGCGGAGCCCTAACTATCTATATACCTGCCTGTGCGGAGCCCTAACTATATAGATGGCTATGTGAAGCCCTAACTATCTATATACCTGCCTGTGCAGAGCCCTAACTATCTATATACCTGCCTGTGTGGAGCCCTAATTATCTATATATCTGCCTGTGTGGAGCCCTAACTATATACCTGCCTGTGTGGAGCCCTAACTATCTATATACCTGCCTGTGCGGAGCCCTAACTATATACCTGTCTATGGGAAGCCCTAACTATCTATATACCTACCTGTGCAGAGCCCTAACTACCTATATACCTGCCTGTGTGGAGCCCTAATTATCTATATACCTGCCTGTGTGGAGCCCTAATTATATAACTGCCTGTGTGGAGCCCTAACTAGCTATATACCTGCCTGTGTGGAGCTGTACCTATCTATATACCTGCCTGTGGGAAGCTGTATCTATATACCTGCCTGTGGGGAGCTATATCTATCTATATACCTGCCGGTGGGAAGCTATATCTATCTATATACCTGCCTGTGTGGAGCTTTAACTATATACCTGCCTGAGGGGAGCTGTACCCATCTATATTCCTGCCTGAGGGGAGCTGTACCTATCTATATACCTGCCTGTGGGGAGCTGTATCTATATACCTGCCTGTGGGGAGCTATATCTATCTATATACCTGCCTGTGGGTAGCTGTATCTATATACCTGCCTGTGGGGAGCTGTATCTATATACCTGCCTGCGGGTACCTATATCTATATACCTGACTGACTGAGGGGAGCTGTATATACTATATATAATATTAGGGCACATGTGAGTCTCGCTTTGTTATTTATGTGATTAAGTGTCCGTGCGGTCTCGCATACGTTTGGGAGACTACCCAGCGTGTGCAAGACCACATTGCGAAACACAAGTCTACGATTAGAAGGGGAGAACTCTTGCTACCAATTCCGGCACATTTTGCTGAAAGAGGCCATAACGTATCTCAATTGACGTATCAGGTTATTGATTGCATACAAGCCACACGACGGGGTGGGGATCGAGTACGACTTCTGGATCCATCATTTAGGAACATTCACACCAGGTGGTCTTAATAGAGACTTTGACTTTGGGATTAATCTTTAACCTCTAGCCTGTCCTCTTGGGAGATATAGATAATATAAGTTTTTTTCGTATTATGGAAAAATATGTGAACGATGTGATATAATTTTTGGATATCCGTTCTTCCATTAAGATAATGTTTGAGTGTCATCTCCTTAAAGAAATATACATCATATATCTCATATAACATTAATGAGGAGGTCTACTATGTAATATAATATAAACTATTGATAATGATTTTATGTTATAGATATTTATTTAATGATACTTATATAAAAAAAAAATCAATTAGATCTCGTTAAATATATGGTGTAACCTAATATTTATATAACTAATATTTAGCATTGTACCGAGCAGCCGCCACATTGTTTGGAGCGGCAGTATTGTAAAGAGCAGCCGCATAGTACCCCAGCAGCCGTATTGTACCGAGCAGCTGGATTGTACCGAGCAGCCGCATTGTACCGAGCAGCCGTATTGTACCGAGGAGCCGTATTGTACCGAGGAGCCGTATTGTACCGAGCAGCCGCATTGTCCCGAGCAGCCGCATTGTCCCGAGCAGCCGCATTGTACCGAACAGCCGCATTGTACCGAGCAGCCGCATTGTACCGAACAGCCGCATTGTACCGAGCAGCCGCAATGTACCGAGCAGCCGCAATGTACCGAGCAGCCGCAAAGTACAGAGCAGCCGCATTGTACCGAGCAGCTCTATTGTACCGAGCAGCCGCATTGTACCGAGCTGCCGCATTGCACCGAGCAGCCGTATTGTACCGTGCAGCTCTATTGTACCGAGCAGCCGCATTGTACCGAACAGCTGTATTGTACCGAGCTGCCGCATTGCACCGAACAGCTGTATTGTACCGAGCAGCCGTATTGTCCCGAGCAGCCGCATTGTCCCGAGCAGCCGCATTGTGCCGAGCAGCCGCATTGTACTGAGCAGCCGCACTGTACCGAGCAGCCGCATTGTACCGAGCAGCCGCATTGTACCGAGCAGCCGCATTGTACCGATCAGCCGAATTGTACCGAACAGCCGAATTGTACCGATCAGCCGTATTGTACCGAGCAGCTGTATTGTACCGAGCAGCCGCATTGTACCGAGCTGCCGCATTGCACCGAGCAGCCGTATTGTACCGTGCAGCTCTATTGTACCGAGCAGCCGCATTGTACCGAACAGCTGTATTGTACCGAGCTGCCGCATTGACCGAGCAGCAGGATTGTACCGAGCAGCGGTATTGTACCGAGCATGCCGCATTGTACCGAGCTGCCGCAGTTTGTACCGAGCATCCGTATTGTACCGAGCACCGCATTGTACCGAGCAGCCGCATTGCACCGAGAAGCCGCATTGTACCGAGCAGCCGCACTGTACCGAGCAGCCGCATTGTACCGAGCAGCCGTATTGTACCGAGGAGCCGTATTGTACCGAGGAGCCGTATTGTACCGAGGAGCCGTATTGTACCGAGCAGCCGCATTGTCCCGAGCAGCCGCATTGTCCCGAGCGGCCGCATTGTCCCGAGCGGCCGCATTGTGCCGAGCAGCCGCATTGTCCCGAGCAGCCGCATTGTCCCGAGTAGCCGCATTGTCCCGAGCAGCCGCATTGTACCGAGCAGCCGCATTGTACCGAGCTGCCGCATTGCACCGAGCAGCCGTATTGTACCGAGCAGCTCTATTGTACCGAGCAGCCGCATTGTACCGAACAGCTGTATTGTACCGAGCTGCCGCATTGTACCGAGCAGCCGCATTGTACCGAGCAGCCGCATTGCACCGAGCAGCCGCATTGCACCGAGCAGCCGCATTGTACCGATCAGCCGTATTGTACCGAACGGCCGTATAGTGCCGATCAGCCGTATTGTACCAATCAGCCGTATTGTACTGAGCAGCCGTATTGTACCGAGCAGCCGCATTGTACCGAGCAGCCGTATTGTACCGAGCAGCCGTATTGTCCCGAGCAGCTGTATTGTACCGAGCAGCCGTAATGTACCGAGCAGCCGTATTGTACCGAACAGCTGTATTGTACCGAGCAGCCGCATTGTACCGATCAGCCGCATTGTACCGAGCAGTCGTATTGTACCGAGCAGCTGTATTGTACCGAGCAGCCGCATTGTACCGAGCAGCCGTATTGTACCGATCAGCCGTATTGTACCGATCAGCCGTATTGTACCGAGCAGCCGCATTGTACCGAGCAGCCGCATTGTACCGAGCAGCCGCATTGTACCGAGCAGCCGCATTGTACCGAGCAGCCGCCGCATTGTACCGAGCAGCCGCATTGTACAGAGCAGCCGCATTGCACCGAACAGCCGCATTGTACCGAGCAGCCGCCGCATTGTACCGAGCAGCCGCCACATTGTACGGACCCGCAGTTTTGTAAAGAGCAGCCGCATAGTACCCCAGCAGCCGCACTGTACCGAGCCACCTCATTGTACTGAGCAGTTGTTGAAGTTAGAATTTCCTGATTATTTGAGACATCTTCCCCGGTCTCTTCACTGTAACTGGTGAAGGCAGATGAGGTAAGAGGTAGAATGCCGCTTCCTCCCCCCCCAATGGACGCCATGAAAATACTCAATCCCTGCTGCTGCCACCTCCATCTCCGCCGTCGGGTCATGAGCCGGAGTCCTGAGGGGGAATGTATTATCAGAGGACAAAAGGTTATTTTATCAGGGATTAGATTTGTCTCTGAAGTTTGATGCTTTTCTCTTGTGACGTCCCCATAAATAATCTGTATTATTCTGGATGTCTCCCCGGTCACAAGAAGCCGATGCCGATGAGAAATGCATTACAGATGGAAGTGAGATCTCAGCTCTCGGCTGTGCTGTACTGTATATACAGGGGAGATGAGGAGCCCCCGACATTATCATTAGAGGAGGGGGAAGGAGGTGTACGGGGTCTCGAGCCATGAAATGTATAATAGCTGTAGTATGGCCACATATACTGTATACATCTATTAGTAGAGATGCAGGAGCTCTGTATTGATTCGCAGGATGCCGCCGCTGGTGCCATTTTGTATCGTGGTCACAAGTTCCTCTCTGTGCTTAAAAACGTCACTGCTTATGTGCCCCCCTCTCATTGATGCCCCCAAATGTCACTGCTTATGTGCCCCCCTCTCAGTGATGCCCCCAAACATCACTGCTTATGTGTTTCCCACTCAGTGATACCCCCAAATGTCACTGCTTATGTGCCCTCCTCTCAGTGATGCCCCCAAATGTCACTGCTTATGTGCCCTCCTCTCAGTGATGCCCCCAAATGTCACTGCTTATGTGCTCCCCTCTCCGTGATGTCCCCAAATGTCACTGCTTATGTGCCCCTCTCAGTGATGTCCCCAAATGTCACTGCTTATGCGTTTCCCTCTATGTGATGCCCCCAAATTTCATTGCTTATGTGTTCCCCTCTCAGTGATGCCCCCAAACATCACTGCTTATGTGTTCCCCTATCAGTGATGCCCCCAAATGTCACTGCTTATGTGCTCCCCTCAGTGATGCCCCCAAATGTCACTGCTTATGTGTTCCCCTCTCAGTGATGCCCCCAAAAGTCACTGCTTATGTGTTCCCCTCTCAGTGATGACCCCAAATGTCACTGCTTATGTTTCTCCCCTAATCAGTGATGCCCCCAAATGTCACTGCTTATGTGCTCCCCTCTCAGTGATGCCCCCAAATGTCACTGCTTATGTGCTCCCCTCTCAGTGATGCCCCCAAATGTCACTGCTTATGTGCTCCCCTATCAGTGATGCCCCCAAATGTCACTGCTTATGTGCTCCCCTCTCAGTGATGCCCCCAAATGTCACAACTTATGTGCTCCCCTCTCAGTGAAACCCCCCAATGTCACTAATTATGTGCGCCCCTCTCAGTGATTTCCCCAGATATCACTGCTTATGTGCTCCCCTCTCAGTGATGCCCCCAAATGTAACTACTTATGTTCCACCCTCTCAGTGATGCCCCCAAATGTCACTGCTTATGTGTTCCCCTCTCAGTGATGCCCCCCAATGTCACTGCTTATGTGCTCCCCTCTCCGTTATGTTCCCAAATGTCACTGCTTATGTGCCCCTCTCAGTGATACCCCCAAATGTCACTGCTTATGTGCCACACACAGTGATGTCCCCACATGTCACTGCTTATGTGTTTCCCTCCCAGTGATGCCCCCAACCGTCACTGCTTATGTGCTCCCCTCTCAGCGATGTCTCCAAATGTCACTGCTTATGTGCTCCCCTATCAGTGATGCCCCCAAATGTCACTGCTTATGTGCTCCCCTCTCAGTGATGCCCCAAAATGTCACTGCTTATGTGGTCCCCTCTCCGTGATGCCCCCAAAGGTCACTGCTTTTGTTTCCCTCTCAGTGATGCCCCCAAATGTCACTGCTTATGTGCCCCCTCTCAGTGATGCCCCCAATTGTCACCTCTTATGTGCCCCCTCTCAGTGATGCCCCCAAATGTCACTGCTTATGTGCCGCCTCACAGTGATGTCCCCAAATGTCACTGCTTATGTGTTTCCCTCTCAGTGATGCCCCCAAATGTCACTGCTTATGTGTTCCCCTCTCAGTGATGCCCCCAAATGTCACTGCTTATGTGCCGCCTCACAGTGATGTCCCCAAATGTCACTGCTTATGTGTTCCCCTATCAGTGATGCCCCCAAATGTCACTGCTTATGTGCCGCCTCACAGTGATGTCCCCAAATGTCACTGCTTATGTGTTCCCCTCTCAGTGATGCCCCCAAATGTCACTGCTTATGTGCCCCTCCCTGATGCCCTCAAATGTCACTGCTTATGTGTTCCCCTCTCAGTGATGCCCAAATGTCACTGCTTTTTGTGCCCTCTCAGGATGCCCCAATGTCACTCTTATGTGCCCCCCCTCAGGGTTCCCCCCCAAGTCACCTTATGTTTCCCCCTTCAGGATGCCCCCCCAAAGTCACTGCTTATGTGCCCCCCTCAGTGTGCCCCAAAAAGTCCGCTTTTGTGTTTTCCCCCCCAGTGATGCCCCCAAAGTCACTGTTTTTTCCCCTCATGATGCCCCCCAAAAGTCACTGCTTTTTGCCCCCCCCCCAGTGTGCCCCAAATTTTCCCTTTATTGCCCCCCCCCGTGATGCCTAATTCACTGCTTAGTGCCCCCCCCCCCCCTTGAGCCCCCAAATCACCTTATGTGCCCCCTCTCATGAGCCCCCAAAAATTTACTGTTATTGCCCCTCCAGTGATTTCCCCCAAAAGTCAGCTTATGTGCCCCCTTCATGATCCCCCCAAATGTCAAGCTTATGTCCCCCCCCAGTGATGCCCCAAAAATTTACCCCTTATTGTCCCCCCTCAGTGAACCCCCCCAAATGTCACTGCTTTTTTTTTCCCCTGTGATGCCCCAAATGTCACCTGAAAAAATGGCCCCCTTTTGAGGTGATGCCCCCCAATTTATTTTATGTGCCCCCCTTTTTAGGATTGGCCCCCAAAACACTTTTGGCCCCCAATTTCCAGTAAAGCCCAAAACCAATTGTATTTTTTGGGTTCCCCTTCGGGATTCTTTAAATGGGCAAACTGCTTTTGGGGAAACCCCCCCCCCCAATTTAAACCCCCAAACGTAAACCCCAAATTGTGGATTTAGGGAAAACCCCCAAAATTTTGGTATGCCTTAGGGCCGCCTTAAAAAAGCCCCTTTTTACGGGGCAAATTGCGCCTCCCGGGAAATTGCCCCCAAATTGCCCCCTTTCCCTTGTGGGGCCTCCCCACTTGGGGGGACCCCCCAATTCCAGGTTATGTGCCCCCCCCCGGGGTTCCCCCCAAATTTTTTTGGGTTAAAATTCCCCCAAGTGGGATCCCAAAAACACAAGTCCGCAAAATTTTTCCCCTTCTCATCCCCCCCCCAAAGGCAGCTTAGTTCCCACAGGGGGAACCCCAAACAAATGTAAACGTTAAAATTGCCCCCTCCGTAGGGACACCAAAAATGTAATCCCCTTTTTATGGGGGTCTTCGGGAAAAAACCCAAAAAAACCAAAATTAAAAAAACCCTCCTTTTCCCCTTTTAAAGGTTTATCCCAAATTATATTAGGGAATTAGGGAAAAAAAACTAAATCTGAAACCCTTTTGGGTGGAAAGGCCAAATGAAAACCAAAGTGAAAAAAAGAGGGGAAAAATTCCCAAAAAAAACCCCCTTTTTAAAAATGCAAAGAGCTTTTTTCGGGCCCTCCCTCTGGCTCTCAAAATTCAAAAAAGGAGGACAAAATTTAACCTTTAAATTTAAAACCAAAAAACCCAAAGGGCAAATTTCCAAAAAATTAAAAACAGGGAGGGCTCCTTTGGTATTTAAGGCCGATTTGGGACACAAAGTTTTGGGCAAAAATTTTTAGACCTGAATCCTGGAGGGGAAAAGTTTTTTCTCCCGGGAATTTTTCCCAAATTCGTTTTTCCCAAAAAATTAAAGCTTTTTTGGGACCCTGGGGGGTTCCCTTTTCACCCTTTCGGGTCTTTCGGGCCCATTTACCCCTTGGGGCCCCCCAAAAACTTCCCTGTGGGGTTGGGGGGGTAAAAGTATTTAACTTTTTTTATTTAAAACTTTCAGTAAATGGGAAATTTTGTTGTTTAAAACCCAAAAAAGGGAGAGGGAAAAGGGGAAATTTCCCATAAAAAAAAAAAACAGAATTAAAATTTTTGAAAAAGTTTTTTTGTAGCCCTTAATCGGAAAAACCCCTTTAAAATTTCCTTAGGAGTTACCTGTAGAGGGCAGTCCTTATTCAATTCCAGGGAAAAAAACCAACAAAAAAGCCTTAAATTTTGGAAAAAGGTGTTGGGTTTACACGGGGCTGTCCACTTAAATCAAAACCAGCTTTTTCCCAAATTTTTAAGGGGGCCAAAATTTAAAAGCCCCCCAAAAATTTAAAAGGGGAAAACAGCATTTCCTATTTTTTTAAGAGGTGATCTTACATGGCTGAAACAAATTTTTAACATCCCAAAAACCTTTTTTAAAAAAACAAATTTTGTGCTAAAAAATTTAAAAAAAAGAAAAACTGTTTATTTTTTTTTCTGCAAATATTAACCCTTGGTGAAAAAAATATTTTTTTTTTTTTTTTTTTATTCGGTATAAGGGAGAAAAAAAATCCCCTATTTCCCACCCCCCGAATGCCAATTTTTCCTTTTTTACTAAATTCCCCCAAATTGAGGTGAACTTAAATGGGGAAATATTTGGCCCAAAAACCTGAGGGCCGGACAACCCCCTAAAAAATGGTTTTTCGCCCTGTTTTTTGGGGAGTTACCCAAACCCGGTTCCACCCAATCGGCTTTTTGGAACAGGGGCCCCGCCTTTCGGTTGCCAATTCCCAAGGAAACGGGCGAAAGGGCCCTTTTTTGGGCGCCTGTAGGCGTTCCGGGGGGGAGCCCCCCTTTTCCAAATTTTAATTGGGAAAAAAATTTTTTTTAATTTTTTTAAGCCTCCCAAATGGAGGGGCCTTTTCGGCATTTTTTTCCCCGGAAACCCCCGGGTGTTTTTTTTTGGGTTTCTAACTTTTCCCCCCCCGGGGGCCCCCCGGCCCGATGAACCCGCAGGACCAACTCGAGGGAAACACCCCCAAGAGGGGAAAGGCATTCCTCCGGCGTTTTCGCCCGCCGCAACGGCCCCCAAATTGAACCCGGCGGGCGGGTTTTAGAAAGGAACCCCCAATCCGGGAGCAACCCAACCCCCGCGCCCCAAAAACTGGGGGGCCCCGCCCGGTTTTCAATAAAAATGAATAAATTTAATTTTTCCCTTTTATAAACAAAAATTAGAAAAACCCACCATTAAAAAATTTACAAAAATAAAAAAAAAAATTTTAAATTAAAAAAGGGAATAAAAATTATTTGAAAAAATTTGGGGGGAAAAAACTAATTAAAAAAAACCTTTTCCTAAAAATTTTCCCAAAACCCAACAAATTTTAAGGGCAACCAAAGTAAACCCCTTTAAAAAGTAGGGAAGAAAGAAAATTTTCAAAAATGGCGGGATAAGTTTTAAAAAGAATAAAGAAACCCTTTTAAAAAAGTGAGGTTGGGCAAAATGGGGTCTTGGGAAAAGTAAATTTAAAATAAGCGAAAAAAATTTCCCTTTTTTTCCTACATTTTCCAATTTGTTAAAAAACCACTTAAAAAAGGGTGGGATTTTTTCCCCAAAAATTTAAAGTATAAATTTTGTTAAAAAAAGAAAAACTTTGGTAAAAAATTAAACGGGGCCCCTTTTGGCAAACCAAAAAATCCGGAATAGGGCGCAAAGTCCCATTTCCCTTTTCCCTTGCCAAAGTTACAGGAAAAAAGCCCCAAAATTTACCCTAATGGGGGAAACCTTTACACCAACAAATTTTCCAAAAAAAATAAAATTACAATAAAAACCCCCGGGGAAAATTTTGGGCAAAGCCAAAAAATTTTAGTTTTAATAAAAAATAAAAACCCGGGGGGTCAAAAATGGGAGGTTTTTTTTCCCCCAATAAAAAAGACAACAAAAAAGAAAAAAAAAAAAATTGGAGAAAGTCATTAGCTAACATTTTTTAACAAAACAAAATTTCCCCTTTGCCCTTTAAAAGGGGCCGGTTTTTGGGAAAAAAATATATGGAACGACGAATCTCAGATTAAAAAAAATCTTTTGCAGCGAGAAGTTTACGGGAATCTTTACACTGTTTCCTAAACCCCTGGGGGGTTAAGGGATTTTAATTTTAATGTATTTTTTTGATTCTTTTTTAGGAGAAATTGAATTTTGTCTTATTTTGGGAAATCATGAAAATCCAAAAGCTGGACAGACTAAATGTAAAAAAAAAAGGGGACAACCTGTATTCTTTATGCTTGGAAAGGGGGAGGCCCCGGAAACCCCCATCAAGAAGCATAGCACACCCCCCAAACAGCCATCCAGCACGAGGTGAACGTTTTTTCTACAACCCTCCCACTGTGGGTAAAGACCCACTTGGAATTTCATGCTGAAGTTTTAATTTTGGATCACCCCAGACTGGGGGACTTTATAGCCCCAAGTTATCATTTTTATATTGCATTATGTCTTTAAGAAAGGGGCTTTTACCCGAAGCTATTTTACTTTTGATATCTTTTAAAATTGCATACGTTTTAGACAAATGTTTGTATTGTCTTTGGGATATTACCTTCTTTCCCGATATTGGGGGGGGCCCGCCCCCGACAAAAAATCGGGCCCAGATTCCCCCGGGGAAACGGGGAAAAGGGGCGCCTAACCCCGGCGGGATTCATAATTCCCCCTTAGCTTTTCACTTCCAAAAAACAGCTGGAACTTCCCCCTTCCCCCCCCCCCCCCCACCCCCCCCCCCCAAGGGAAATGAAAATCCTCATTGCAAAAAAGTGGGTGTTGCTGGGGGGGGAAATAACCCCTCCCTTTAAAACAGGGCTTGGCAACCGAAAAAAAGAATTTTTAAACTGCTATCCGAGACCCCCCCTTTTAAACCCATTACCCATTCCCCCTTTAACACCAAGGCCTGTTTTTTTTTGTTTCCCCGGTTTTTCCCTCCTCGCCTTCCCCAAGCCATAACTTTTTTTTTTTTTCCCCCCTACAAAACATATGGGGGCTTTTTTTTTTGGGGGGGACAAGATGCCCTTTTCTATTGTTTTTCTTATTACAAAGAATATAAGGGGAAACCGCAAAAAAATTCGAATTCTCCAAAATATAAAAAAAAGAAATTTGTGCCATGTTTGCGGGATTTTGTCTTTTCCCGGCTTCAATTTTTTGGGGATAAAATGTTTTCCCTCTTATTTACTGGGGGGTTTGGGCTTTCAAGGGCAATACCAAACATATGGGGTTTTCATTTTTTTTTACCGTAAATAAAACCAAATTTTTTAAAATTTTTTCTTTTTGTTTCCCCATGGCGCCATTTTCTCGACCAAAACTTTTTTCTTCCTCCCCTCGGCCCTTGATGCCCTTTTTTTTTAAATAAAAGTGTTCTTTTTTTTTGGAACGCAACAATTTTTCTGATCACTTTTTTCCCAATTTTTTGGGGGATAAAAATTAAACCAAAAAAACTGAAATTTTTTGGTGTTTGGATTTTTTTTTTCCTTCTCTGGGGGTTCAGCGTCCGGGAATAAAAATTGTTTATATTTTAATAGACCCGGACTTTTATGGCCGCGATATACCAATTTTTTTTTTTTTTTTTTTTACTTTAACATTGAGCCCCCCTAACGCTTCACATGTTTTATAAACCCCTATTGCTTTGGTTTTACTAATATGGTGGATTACTCTAAGTATTAAAATAAAAAAACGTGGCATGAGGGAAAACCTTCAAACCCTTCCACCCCCCGGAAAACCGAACAAAAGGGCACAATTTTCCCCGCCGCTGGACCCTGATGGGGAGTGAGAAAAGGACGCCACCGTTTCTCTTTCCCCCCAAAAGGGGTTTTGTTCACACATTTTTTCCTCTCATTTCAGTCCTTTTTCCCTTGGTTTCACTTTAATTCGGGGTTGTGTTTACTGGTTTCCCTACTGGGCTGAAGGAAGCCAAAGGTCTGAGCTATACAACCAGTGCGGGGCGCCCTATCGGGAGAGATCAAAAGGGTCTGTACCCTATAGAAACCAGTGGGGAAACCCTATCGGGATAATAAAAACGATCTGTCGCTATATTGACCTAAAAAGCTGTTGCAGCCCATACAAAAAGGGAATATCGGGGGAATGGGTAGGGTCAAAATTAAAGGGAAATTTATTGAAAGTGACTTTTTTTTTGCAATATCTTTAACATTAAAAAGAGAAACCCCTGTAGGGGGACACCGGGGGCCATATTCCTCACAATCTAAAGGGTTAAACACCAAATGTGGTGGGTTCCCAAAGCACTTAACGACCACATACATTGTACGTCAAATTATTATTTTTATTTATTTTAAAGGGGGCCATTGTTTCCAGGGCGCGGGTAAAATTAAAAGGGGGGTTACATACATTAATAATTTAAAACATTACATGATAAGTGATAAAGGGAAAATTGGGGGGGGGAAAAAAAAAAAAAAAAAAAAAAAAAAAACAGAGGGAGAGGCCCTCCCCGCGGGGCCTTACAATCAAAACAATGGGGGGGAAAGAGACAGGAGGTGGGGGCAGACATGTCTTTTGGGGAAGTAGGGGAAAAGGGTTTTGAAAAGGGGGTGCAACCTGAAGAAAGGGTTTTGGGTTTCTTTTAAGCGGGTGAAAGGGGCAGAGAGGCCCGATGTGTTGGGCATAAATTCCAGAGTGGGGGGTTGAAACAGGGGAGAATTTGGAGAGGGTTGTGTGGGGAGTGAAAAGGGGAAGAGGAAGGGGGAAAAAGGTCCTGTGAGGAGCGGGAGAGGGTGGGGGGAGATATTTAAAAATTTTAGGGCAGAGTTGTTTTGGGGGGGGAGAGGTCAGGGGAGGGGCCTTTTTGGGTATGGTTAGTGGGCCTTGAAAAGAATTCGAGGGGCAAGGGAAAGCCAGTAAAGGGGTTTTGGGCCCGAGGGGAAAAGGCAGGGAGTACGGGGAAAGGGGGGTGGTTAAGGAGGGCGGGCAGATTTAAAGGGGATGGATTGGGGGGAACGAGGGAGCTGGGGAGGCCACAGAAAAGGATTTTTGCAGTAGTCGGGGGAGAGACAAGGGCAGGGCCAGCATTTTTGAAAGTGCCCATAGTTTGGGGAAAGCGAAATCAGGGGATTTTTTCGGGTTTGGAGGCGGCATTTTAAGGGGTAAAGGGTTTGGATGGGGTGGTTTTAAAAAGTTTAAGGGGATCTAATTCCCCCAAAGGCAGCGACTTGCGGAACGGGTTGGGAGTGAGACCCTTTGACTGGGGATAGGGGGGGGGGGGGCAGGGGAAAGATTTGGGAGGGTTAAATATGATGATTTCTGTTTTTCCAATTTGTTTTGGGAAAAGGTGAAAGAGGAAAAGGGGGAAAAATTGGAGGCCCAAAACAGTCAGGGATCCGGGAGAGAAGAGGGTGACACCCGGGGCCGGAGAGTTTTAATTTTTGGGTTCATCCAAACGGGTTATGGAAAGCCTTAAAAGGCTTTTAGTGACCAAACCCAAGGGGGGAGATAGAAAGAGTAGGGGGGCCCAGGACGGGACCCGGGGGGGACACCACAGAGAGGGCCGGGGGGAAGGAGGGGGAAAAAAAATTTGAGAACACGGGAAAGCCCGATCAGTGAGGTACGGGGAGTTTCCAGGAAAGAAAAAGTCCGTGATCCCAAGGAGGAGGGGTTTTTTTAGAAAGGGGGGAATTTCGCAGTGTCCTTGGAAAAAAAGAGGACAGGAAAAAAGGGGAAAGGGGGCACGGGGAGAAGTGCATGAGGTTTTTTTAGCAGTTATTGGGTTTCATTAGTGACTTTGGTTAGGGGGGTTTCCCCCGGGTTAGATTTTGGTGGGGTCGAAAACCAATTGTAGTGGTTTCCAAAAAGAGAGTTGGGGGAGAGGTGGGGGGGACAGCGAAGTTTAGCTGTGCTCGAGGATTTTGGAAGCAAAAAGGGACAGTGAGAATGGGGCGAAAAGTTGGCAGGAAGGGGGGAAAAAGGGGTTTTTTTTTTTTGGGTTTGGAGTGATAGAAAGGCCTTTTTAAAGGGGGAAAGGGGAAGATCCCAAAGGGGTTTTATTGATGGGTTTAAAATGGTGGGGGGCGGGGATGATAAAAAGCCATGAGGTCAGGGATGAGGGGGGATGGCAGGGGGTCAAGACTACGGGTTTGGTGAGGGGGGTTTTTGGACATTTAAAAGAGGGGGCTTGTCATGATGACCGGGGGAAAAGGAAATTTTAAGGGGGAAAAGCAGGTTGAAAGGGGGGGTTAGGGGGGGGGTTGGGGGGATGCGGGCTGAACTTTCTCGATGTTTTGTGATTTTATTGATGGAAAGGGGTTTTTAAAAGGGAAAACACTCCAGTTTTTTTTCCCCTTTTAATTAATTTAAAAAGTTACTTTTACTACCTGTGGTCCCAGTAACTTTGCTTACCTCAGCTGCATACGGGTTTTTTGGCTGATGCAACAGGTAGATCACATACCTCTCATGCCCTTGTGTTTTCAATCTGCAGGAGTCTGTCTCTCTAGGGTTTTCTTATGATTTGATTTTAAATTTCCCTATATAAAATTTTTTTTTTTCTTCTAAAAATTTGCTTTTAGAGGGGTTTTTTTAAAATTTGATTTAAAAACCCCCGGGCACCACACGGGCTGCGGGGCGTCGTTGTAAAATGGGGGAGGGGGGATGCGGGGGGCCCCGTCCCCTTAATTCTTTTTCTATGGGGTTCTGATATATGACTGTGTCGTGGGACAATTTTTGGGAACTCCCTTTAGAGTGAAGGAGAGGATGATCAAAAGCATCGCCCTCCTCATTCACAGCCGGGGGTAGTTCAAAGGGAAACCATTTCGGGGGGAATTTCAGATACAGTAAAACCCTTTTTATTTGTTTAAGATCATTCTTGTTTTTCCTTCCTGGATGTCTTTGGATTGTACGAGCTCCGGCGAAAAGGGGAAAGGGGAAAATAAATTTATTATATTTATATTTTTTTCCCTTTTCCCCCTTCATTCGGGCACCAGGTGAAGGCCCCTCATCTCAGGATCATTGAGACTACGCTGCTTCACTGCCAGGTGAAACGGTTTTCCCCCCAAACGTGGGGGATGTAAAGGGGAAAAGAACGGGTGGGACATTTTTAAACCCGGTACCAACCACACACACCCCCCCCCAATCCTGATGCCCCTTTTTTTCAAAATTAGGGTCACGGGGAGGTGATCCCCAAAGGGGGCCCGCGCTACCCCTTTTATGTAATCCACACCCTGGAGGAGACGCGGGAATTTTTGGTTTTGGGTTTTTTTGTATCCATAGGGGGGGGAGGGACGGAGAAATTTTTAATGGGGGGAAGCCCATGTTGGAGGCCCCCAATTGGACTTTGATTATATATTGACTGATCCCAATACTCTTTAAACCTTTTTTCCCCCAACTTTCCTTTTTTTTTCGGCTTAAAACCCCCAAAACTCTCCCCCCCCCTTTTCCCAAGAGTAAAAGGGTTTTATTTTTTTTTGTCTAAATGGTCATGTGAGGGCCTTTATTTTGCAGTACAATATGTACTTCTTAATGGCACCATTGACCGTACCATAGAACATAATTGTAAACCAAAGAATAATTCTACGTCGGCGGGGTTGGGGGGGGGGATTTAAAAGAAAACATACTTGCCACATATTTTTCGGAATGGGGTTGGTTTCATTTAGTTAAATCTTCAGTATAAGTGATGTGTTTTCTGTTTCCTGCAGGTCGGTACAATTCTGTTGATACTAAACATATTTTTTTATGTTTTATTACTTTGGAAAATAAAACATTCTCTATTTTTAGTTTTGCGCATTTTCTGCAACCATTCATTATTTGGTTTTTCCACCTATGGACCTGAGTCAGGGCGCACTTTATTGCGGGCTAAAATATAGTTTTTATTGGTGCCATTTTGGGATACAGGCGACCTTGTGATTCCAATTCCAAACTCATTCCAATAGTTTGGGGACGTGTAAATAAATAAAAAAAAAAAAGTAAACCCCAATTTTGGCACATACAGTTTTTCTTTCTACTATGGTGTTTAGTGTACGGGATACATAGGATCACATGAATGAAAACTGTCTAGGTCTAAAATTAACTTTGTTTCCCATAGCAACCAATCAGAACACCCCTTTCATTTCATATACTGCTCTGGAAAAATTAAAAGGGAGCTCTGATTGGTTAATATGGGCAACAAAGTGAGTTTTAGATGTAGACAGCTTTAATACATGTGTCCCATAATGTTTTATTGTATTAAATCAGACTTTCGGACCCGGCGATACCAAAAATGTATAACTTTTTTATTGTTTTTTCATTTTTCATTTGTAAAATGCAAAAGTGATTGATTTGAACTTTAATATGCTTTCATTTTATTTTAAAACCTTTTTATTTTTACACTTGTAGTCCCTCTAAGGTACTCGACCACTAGGGGGCTCGATCTCTTGTGCACCCTTCTGCATTATCATTATCAGATCATACAAACGGGTGTACCCAGATAGCGCTGAGGCAGGAAGTAATAGGAGCAGCAATGTAGCAGTTACAGAAGCCTTCAATAGACATCCAACTGCTCAGGGGGCAATTGGAGGGCTAATAGGGTTAAGCTGACTCCGATCCTTGCTGATAGTGGCGGGTGTCAGCTGGTATTAACAGCCGGCACATGGACTTCCGGTTCCTGCGCCGACATGCTGTGAAGCACGTGTGGGAGCTCCTGAGCGGCACAGTAAATCATCTGCAGCTATACCTGTCAAAAGACCCCAGCGCAAGAGGGAGCGGAGGAGTCCCGGACACAGCTGACCCAGCAGGAGGCAGTGAGAGCCATGGGCAGAGGCCGGCCGCAAGCAGCAAAAAAAAGGTCTGAGGGAGGAGGGACAGGGGAGCAGGGCTCTACAGGGAGCTTGAGCAGGGCTGACATCTGCATAAGCAGTCTCTGGAGCAGGAGGATCTAAGCGGCAACAGGAGAAAGCTATTAACCCCATAGTATCCAGAAAGCTCCCACAATAATCCCTCATCTGTGGCTCTCAGACATAGCTGAAGCAAGGAGTGCCATTAGAAGGAAGGAGGGGGGAGAAATAACGCGGGATCCCCTGCTGCCAACTGTGTCTAAAACATTAAAAGCGCAGAGCCCAAAACAGATAATAAAAGTAAGACGGCCCCCCCAGATAAAAGTCCCTTAAAGCTTTTAAGAGTAAAAAGAATTTGTACCTTTCATAGATAAAAGGGGCCCTGCCCAACTCTGAAAGTGCGATACCCTTTGAAACCGCACCCTGACCGGGCACTTATCTAATCTTTCATCTTAAGGGGGTGTATGGAACTTTTTCTCTGGAATGGGGAAATTTTAAGGGCGGCTAAAAAAGCGGGAAAAAGGGAGCCAAAACCACTTCCCCCCAGCCCCGGAAAGGGCGCTGATCCAAAAAATGAACAGAGAAGGGGAAGATTGACAATCCCGCGATCCCCTCCCCAAATCTCCAAAATCGGAGGAAAGTTTTGTAATAGCCTCCTCCAGAAGGACCATTTACAAAAAAAAATGCTACCTGGAAGTAGCTCGCCTATTACCCCTGACCTGCAAGAAAAACACTGGATAGCCTCTGTGGCGCATATGTTCGCACAAATTAGGGTGAAATGCAGGATAATGGAGATATGGCTGGAATTCTGGAAGAGCTGGAGTTCAAGGTTCAATCGCTTGAGATGGATGCCAACGCTCTTTGATCCAAGCTCCAAGAGGTCCTCTCAGACAACAAACGCCTCTCTGAAAAAATAGAGGATTTGGAGAACTGCTCCAGGCGTAATAACCTGCGGATACTATGTGTACCAGAATCTATTCTCCCAAATAATTTGCTCCACCTCTGTGAAAAGAAATCCCCTGAGCTACTAGGCCTTCTAGGTGTGCACAGTTAGAAAGAGCTCACGAATAGGTCCCAACTTCGACGAACGGAAACAACAGGACGAAGTTCTACAAGAAGGAGAACACTGCAGAGGGCGACCGCGCACGTCATCGTCAAATATATCAACTATGTTGACCAAAACGGGAGATAATGCAAAGATTTAAAGACTCAGACACAGTCTCGTCTACACAGGGGGGCTACTCTATGATCTTTGTGGACTTCTCCACAGGGTGGTGAAACGGAGCAGGGCTTCTCCTCTGCCTTGCTCAGAACTCATTTCACAGACAAGAGAGATTCGCCTATTGTATCCGGCTGTGCTCATGATTTTCCACAAAAATGGAACCTTTTCCACATTTCTACACCTGCTGAAGCAACATCCTATTTGGACAAAAACATGGCGCTCCTCCAGGGAATCTTCACCCCGGGGTATTTTCCCGGAGACATCCTCCGGAATCACCTCAACGGAACGACAAAGGTGTGGATAAGGGAGGACTCTCTACACGCCTGTAATCAGCCCAAGGGAACAGGCAAGCGTTTCCGGCCTTGCCTTGGGCACCTGAACGGCATGAAGATCTCAGAGCTTAGATTATAAATTACAGGGCATAAGGCAAAAATGCTATATACATCCTTGCCCAAGAGTATCTCTTGGAAAATAAGGTTTAACTTAAAACAGCTGGTTTGAGGAGGTCAATTTAATCTGGAATTGGCGGATGGGTGAGGTTGCGGGGTAGATCCTTGGCTTCCCCTGGCTCTCATCTGAGGGGGTCGGGGGTTTCTTCTGAGGGGAGGGGGTGGGGGGAAGGGGTTGTGAAGGCATTATCTTGCGACACTTAACCACCATATCTGACTTCGGAACTGTACTCTAATTTACAGGGGTTCTACTGTCAGCGGAGCTAACAGGAGTTATTCCTTTCAATTCTCACTTCATGTGGAAAAAACGAGAAGTTCCCACAACCCGTAATGGAAGAGTTACCGGTTCACTATTTCTCCTTCGGGTTTGATAGAAGGGTTGCTCCCCGCAGTGTTGGCTGATTTGGTTTACGAGCGTTTTTTATTGTACTACTTTGTTTAAGTATTGGTTAACCATTAACGACCGAAGCCTGAAAAATGTAGTATGATCTGAACAATTTTTTTAGTTTTTACCTCCTTGCGTTTTCTACAGTTGTAACTTTTTATTTTTTCACAATGGACAGCAGTTGTATGAGGCCTCGTTTTACTTCGAGACATAGATTGTACCTTATGGGGAATAGTTTAAGAGTTCAACTTAAATAATTGCAGTATTTTTTTTTTGTTTTACACCATTCTCATTTCACACTTCAATAACTGTTAGATAATTCTACAGGTTATTTACGGTCGTTTTGTGGATCCATAATATGTGTTGGTTTTTTTGTTATGCGTGTAATTTATGCACAATTATTTTTGATTAAATATTTTTTTTATTCTATTTTATTATTTTTTTATTTTTTTTTTTAAAATTTTTATTTTTTTGTTTTATTTTTTTTTTTTTTTTCCCCCGTAAAGGAAACTGTTTAAACTTTTTTTTAATTTTTTTTTTACACTTGAAATGTTTAGCATATCAAAATGTATACTTCTAATTTTGCAGTCTGCAAGGCAGTGATTAGGACAGACACGTGGCCCGTCAGGGCTTATTTACCGAAGCTCTGGGCCACTCTAGGCCCCAAAACTGACTGTGCAGCCGCCCCCGGGCTCTGTGGGTCACCGGGTGTTCCGATCACCCGACAGAGAGGGGGAACCCTTTGTTGCGCGGGGGTAAGCACCGCTAGAAAAAACGCCCGCACCACCCGACTTCTAAAGCGGCGGGGGGGCTTTAAAGGGGGTTAAATTTTTTATAGAGTTTTTTTCTTTTACCAGCAATTAAGAGGCACAAGTTCCTTATGCCCTCCCATTCTGTCTTAGGTTTACAGGGGAAATGTATTCACCCCCCGTGTAATTCCATGCTAACTGGCAAAATGATTAAAAACTTCCGGGAACGAAAGGGGACTTCGGCCCGGGGAAGCGCATTATGGTCTTGAGACATTAAAGCAGTTAAACTCAGATATAGGCTCGAAAGGACTCACTTAGAAAAAAGATTATTTTTTTGGGTTTATAAAGATTATGGGTAGGGGGTTTACGGGTCTGGGGAGTGGGGAAAAAGCCGGGGGCCTTATATTGATCAAAAAAAATTTTAACCTATTCGTTAGTGGAAAAAAGCACGGACCTATAGGGTAGACTGTTAAAAAAGCCCCTTCTGTCCGAAACCAAGATTCTATATACAACTTTTTAGGGCCTAATGGCGAAAACAAATTTTTTTTCCAAAACTTGCAAAACAATTTTTTGGAGCGACCCCTCTGAAATTTTATGGAGGGGTTTTAATGAAGTCCCAATGTTTTCGAGGACGATCTTCCACGGGAACAAGAGGGACGGGAACTGGGGAAAAAATTTTTGGGGACCGCGATTTTGACGATGTTTGGAAAACCTTACCCCCTAAAGGGAAAGGGGGAGTATTCCTTTACTTTTCCCTCATGCAACTGGTCGGTATTGATTTTTTTTCTAACATCACGCCAGATGTCGAAAGAGTGAGGGGCATTTCCGGGTTCCGGCGGCGTGAGGAGGGGGTAAAAGCGCCCCGGACCTCGCTCCCCTAAAACGGAGTCCCCGCCCGACAAACCAAGCACAGACGGGGCTAACGGTGCCGGGACCCAGGCATCATCCCGGGCCCCGAGGGGGGTCGGCGGCGCGGGGGGGCGGGAGGCTCAATTTACTCCCACTTTCCCCCGGGCAGCCCTGGCGTCCAAGAGGCGCCCGACTCACTACGGCACGAGAAGCGGCAGGAGCACGCAGCAGGCGGCCTGGGAGCTCAGGAAAACCCGGGGGAAAAACCCCTGGGACTGAGGTAAAAAGGGGGGACAGGATGTGATGAAATTAGCAGTAAGTAGCAATCTCATAGCCCCAGCGATCCAGACCTGGGGGGACACGTACAAAAAACTCAAGATCAGTGGCAGCCACACTATCGCTTTGCAGGGAGAAGTCTCTAAACAGGGGGCCCAAAACTCACTGACATGAGCAAAGATTGAGTTGTGTAGAAGATGAAATCTTTGGGTCTAGAAAAACCCTGCTTAAGTTACAAAAAGACATCTGACTTTTCTAGAAAGCCATATTAGAGAGTCTAGAATATCGCTCCAGGCGAATTATTTTACGCTTTTTTGGGCGTCCGGAAAAGCGTGAAAACGACAAGATTTTCATCAATCTTTGTGCAGTATATACTATCTCACCAGTGTTAGGTATTGACAAACATCTTTATAAGTTGAGAGGGGCACAATAGAATTGGGCCCCCCAGGAAGGAAGACCAGGATGACGGCAGGCAAGACGAGACCAGTTATAGTAAAATACCTGGACTTTGCAGAAAAAAACTTGCATGATGGCAAGCGTATAGAAAAATGGAGGGATGGTACAGCATGAAGGTCTGAAATTTTAATGTTGGCAGGACTATTTCAGTGGAGGTCTCTAAGAGGAGACGCGCTCCCTACAAAGAGATTTGCTCTGCTTAGGCCACGCAAGCGGATCATTGTTTATTCTCCAATACACGGCAGTGTCTAAAAATAAAGCCTTCCTGTAAATGCAAAGCCACATCACAATGTAACTCACCAGAGGAGAGCCCGAAAAGTGTTAGCCACTCTTATTTAACCCCAAAAGCCCACAAGGGGAAGGGATGAGGATCAATAAAGAGCTCTGAGGAGTCTTGAGGCACACGCGCCCAAGGGTGATTTCTCCCAGCCCCCATATACCAAGGGGGATTCTAGGTCTCCTGATCATTCAAAGAACTAGCGGGCGGTCTCGAGGACATTTTACAAGAGAGACTTTCCTAATACAAGGGGACACTGGGGAACTAATAGAGAGGTGGACTTTACAAAATCCGTTTTCCAAGCTACATGGGGATAGTATACAGGCTGAAAACTGCCAGGAGGATAGGTTGTTCACACACTCACTCACACTCATTACCTTTTGTTTTTTTTCACACACACCTGCAGTATAGCGAGATGTTTGGTTGGGAGTAAAAAGCATCGAGGACAGGAAAGGGGGGGGTGTTAGGAGGAGAGGTTATTTCAGGGGAAAGATGAGTTAAGATGGAGTCGACAGGAAGGGTATTCTCACATGGGAAAAAAGTGAAGTCAGCGAAGGCAAGAGGGGGAGAGGAGGGGTGTGAGGGGTGTTTTACAACAGTTTCTGTATTATAGCGCATTCGTATGTTCAGGTGAACGTTGTAATCCAAATCCACTCTGATTCTATAACCTACTGGAGATACCACAATGTTGGAAAGTGGTTCGTTGGAATGTAAAGGGATGCGGGTTCCTCACAAGAGAAATTGTTTTGCGACATCTGGGAAATTAAAGTTGGTTCTTGCTCCTGTTGCAAGGAAACGCAACTGGAAGAGGGAGAATTTCAAGAGGGATGCACAAAGGTGGGATGGGGAGGTTATGGGGTCAAGGAAGTTCAAGGGAATTCTGGCGTGGTGGGTGCTTGCACTAAGAATTTCGGGCGGTGTAAGATATATGTCTCAACAATCTTGACAATGATGGTAGATGGGTTACATATAGTGCTTGATACCCCAGCTGGTAGAATCAGTTTATACAATATCTATGCCCCAAAAGAGAGACAGATCATTTCTTTGCCAAAAATAGAAACAGTGGTGATGGGGGATGGACCACACAAGAATATACTATTAGGGGGAGATTTCAATTGTCGTAATGCGAGTAATTTGGAGGATAGGAAGAGAACGGATCACGGCCAACGAACAGGGGACTCGAGAAAATCATTGCTGAAAGACTTGTGTGAAGGTACTCACTGCTAGTATTTTGTGGCGCAATCAATCTAATCCAGCAGGAGAGGACAATTTACACTCTTCTCTACTCATGGACGACAGTCTTTGGTTCCTCGTATTGACTATTTTCTTCGCGGTGTCACACCAGAACTTAATCAAACAAATAGAAGGGGTAGGGATTAAATGACATAGCTATTCTCATGACCATGCACTCGAATCAGCACATTATATCTGGAAAACACAACGGGGGTCAGATATTTTATGGGGTCCCCCTTTCATTAACAAATGATGAACAGTTTAGAGGACATCCTAAAGGGTTGGTGGTGGGAATATGAAAGAGATATCAAGTTCAGGAAAGAGGAGTATTTTTTATTTTGGGACGCAGCGAAGCTGTTTTAAGATGAAGGACGTATTGGCTATGCCGGGCACAAAAGGAAAAAGAAACCTCTAAAAGCGCTGGTGGAGGCAAACCTCTACTTTAAGAACAACTTATACAATTTTCTTGCAAAACCCGAGTACAGGATAAATACAAAGGGAAAGGGTTCAAGCTCAAAGCAGGCCAATGGATTTTTTCCCAGGGTAGAATGGAAGACTTACTACTAGCGATCATTTAAAAACTTCCCTCTACAATCTTGGAACAAAGCTGGGAATATTTCTGGCCATTTAGTTAGGGGGGAGGAGAACAGTTACCCAACTCATGACTATTGCATAGATGGGGCAGGCAAATTTCACAGAATTGATCCGAAGAAGATTAAATCGATATTGAGGGAGTATTACTTCAAATCTGTACTCGCACCAGTCCCCTTTGATTTGGAAAAAGGGCCGAGAATTCTTGAAGGAAATTAAGCTACCTAGGTATCAGAGTGGGTTCGAGGGATTTTAAATAGGGAGGATATCGGTGGATGAAATCTCCGAGGCACCCTTTAAGGAAAATATCCGCCGGGAAAGCACCGGGACCTGACAGGATTCTCAGGAGACTTCTTTATGCTGTTGAGGAGAAGAAATGGAATACACGGGTGTAAGAGATTTTCAATACAATCAATTAATACAGAGAGAATGCTACCACACAGGAGACTTGGCTTATGGTAGGGTCTCTACACATGACCAGGGAGAGACAATTACACTGCCAGGGTCCGTATTAGGACACAATTTCTTAATAAATCAAGTTGTTAAAGATTTGGTCTAGGTCATGGCAAATAGGACTGGCCCTCATTTTGCCCACGATAATAGGGGACCATCAGATGGGATTTCGTAAAAAGGGAGATCGGGATCAAAAAATATCAGGATGGTATTAACGCACAGATAGCAGCGGAAAATTTGGAGATAAGTCAACGAATCCGGCTCCTTATGGCACTTAGATGCCGAAAAGGCATTTGATAATGTTCACGGAAATGGTTAAATCTGATCTGGATAGATGGGGGTAACTGGATTCGTGTAGGATCTTACATATACATTGCTATGTACTAAGAACCCCAGCGAAAATAAATACTCCTGGTTTTATTTCTGAGGCCTTCCAATTCAAAAAGGGCTCGCAGGGGTGCCCTCTCTCACCTTTGCTGTTTAATATAGCATTAGGAACCCTAGCTCTATTTTCAAGACAAAAGAATATACGAAGGAATAACAATAGGCAAGGTAGAGGCTGGTTAGTGTGTTTCGCAGATGACATGCTCCTATTTCTGAGGAACTCAAGAACCAGGTGAGGAAGGTATTGGACGGTCTTGGAGAGTCTTGGGCATTTATCAGGGCTATAAAATAAATAATGACATGCCAATTGTTAGTACTAGGGGGTCGGGACAGTTACTAAGAGGAATATTAGGAGTGGTAGGTTGCCTCTTCCATGCAACCCTATTTTGGTATTAAAAAATAGGATCCAGGTCGCTCATCCCTTTTTCATTTAAAACTTGTACAACAGTCATAAAAAAGATCCAAGAGGAGCTGTCTCGGTGGCACAATCTCCCGCTATTCTTGTGGGGACGGATCCAATTATTAAGATGGTTAGGCTTTGCTAGGCTTTTGTATCTTTTAACCAAATCCAGGAATGTGGCACATTATACTCAAAACATAAAGACATCAATCTGCTCAGGGGAGCTTTCCTGCATATTCATATGGAATAAAGGAAAGGCGGAGAATCAGCATATGAGTAAGTTGTGATTAGGACAATGTCAAGGGGGGCCAATTACCAGATATTAGATATTTAATATGGCGCAATGTGGCGGCACATTTTCTGGACTGGTACCATGATACATAGTTATTTTTCAATATACCAAGCGGAGGTTCAGCTGGCCGCACCCATTGGAGCTGAAGGCGCTCTGTAACCAATATAATATCTATCCCAGGATCTCCAAGGATAACATTCTTTTTAGAGATACTTTGGCTACATGTCGCTCCGTAGCAAAACTGTTTGGAATAGACCTATGCATGTCACCAAATGGATGCCCACTCTGGTCATCATACCGGAATACCTCACAAAGGTAAGAGAATAAATTTTTTGGGGTTTGGAGACAACAAGGGATTCATTAATCTGGAGAACCTATTAGTTGGACCAGGGGCAAAAACTCATGAGTTGTGGAATCGAATCCAGAACGTTTTGGGCTGAAGCTAATCCAGGGGTTTACAATATTGCATAAACTCAAATAAATTTATCAATTCCGGCTGGCAATTTCTGGAGGCGCTGGAGGAGTCGGATGAATTTGACAGAAATTTTGAAAAAGATGGATGGATTTGCCACACTATCTAAATTTATACGGGCAATTCACGATATGGGCAACGAAGGGTACGGTACAAACGATTTTTGCCCAGGTGGGAAGTGGAATAGGTGATTCGGACATTGCGGAGAAATTTATTTAAAGGGATGGTGATTGGTGAAGAAAGAGACACGTTAGTGAGGTATGGAGGGAACAACAATTTAAAATAGCACACAGAGCAATATATGATTTAACATACCATTTGGTAAAGCCAGCCAAGGAATATAAATGATTCTTATTACAATGCCCTAAGTGTGGGTTGGCGATAAGGGCAGGCTTACTACATTGTCTATGGGGAGTGTGTCCCATATCCTGAAACTTTGGGTAGAAGTAGTAGCATTTGATAGAGGAGATATGGAAATCCAGGGTGCCTTTGGGAACCACAGAGCTGCTTTTTTCCACTTCATACTTTAAAGCCCAAGGGAATGGAAGAAGTAGGGGATATTTGGTTAAGAACAAGGGGAGTCCTAGCAATCATTTGTCCTTTGATGGTTCATGTGTGTAAGTTTCTTAGATATGTATGATATGTACATTATTGGCTATTTTCAATTTTTCATGAACTACCCATTATTTTGTTGAAAACCTTACATAAATATATATTAAAAAAAATAAAAAGAAAAAAAAAAAAAAAGAACAAGGGGAGTCCATCTGGTATGCTAGCAACTAAACGCATATACTTAGACATGGCTGAATACAGAACATCCGGAGTTAGGCGAGGAAAAAAAAATAGCCATGAGACAACTCTCTATTTTCTAGAAAGCTAGACACAGAAAAGGAATTAAGGAGAGAATGACAGCAGGCTTCTTTGGAAGTAGGAGGGAATTCATTGAAGTACATGCACAAACAAGAAATATTAGAGATCATTAGTCCCTTTAGATATTCTCCATTACTGAAAGAAAAAATGTGTGGGAATTTGGAAAATCTAGATATAAACTGGACTGAGAAGACGGGTGGAGTGGATGGCTACCACGAAGTTATTAAGTTAGTCTTATTACTATTGGGTTGTAATTTTGTTTATGGTAATCGTGTTTATTTGTCAAAGAAATAAGAAAAGAGGAAGGAGGGAACTGAGGAACACATACATTGAGGCCCTATATTTTTGAAATAAGAGTTATTAATGCACAAAATTGTATAAGAGGGAAAATTTTGTAAAGAGTCATATTTTTGCTGTTACTTTGTATGCAAGTTTGTGATTCTTATTCTCCTAATAAAAAAATTTTTTTAAAAAAAAAAAAAAAAAAAAAAGATAATGATTAGATAATACGTAGTAGATAGAAATATGAATGATGGATAGATAGTTTGAAATAATAGAAATGATGTAGATATAATAGATAGATAAAAGATAGATAGTAGTAGATAGATATAGATAGATAATTAATAGATAGATGATAGATATGAGAAAGATAGATAGATATTAGTATAGTATGGGTAGATAATAGATGGGGTTTAAAATTTATAGATAGTGATAGATAATTGGGATAGATAGTATTAATAGTAGATGTAGATAAAATAGAAATTTGAAGATGGTAGTAATAGAAGATTAGATAGTTGATATGAGAAGAAAGTAGATAATAGAAAATAGAAGATGGTAGATAGATATGGGATGAAAAAGATAGATAGATAGATATGGGATAATAGGATAGATAGATATGAGACGTTTAGTAAAAATAGATGAGATATGAGTAAAAATAGATAGATAGATAAAATAGATAGATGATTGAGATAGATAGATAGATAGATAGAATGAAAAAGATAGATAGATATGGGTTTAGTTAAAGATAGATAGATAAAATGATTGGATAGATAGATAGATAGATAGATGAAGATGTAGAGTAGAAAATATGAAGGGATGATAATAGATAAAATAGGAGATTAGTAGATAGATAGAAATAAGAAGATGGATAGATAGATGGGGATAGATAGAAAGATGATAGATAGATATGAAAAACGATTGAATAAAGATATGAGTAGTGTTTGATTGGTGAGAAAAATTAGAAGATTTGTATGGTCGTGGATATGGGTAGAAAAAAAGATTTGGTAGTGATGTTTTATATGAGGATAGTAATGATGAAATTTAATCATGAAGAAAGAATAATATGGATGTGAAAAATTTAATAGAAAAGGGTAAAAGAGATATATATTTTAATATATATTAATATAATCATAATATATAATATATAATAATAATATATTTTATTAATATAAATAATAATATTTTAAAAACAAAATTTTCCCTAAACCCTCAATCTTACTTTTTCCCCAATAAACCCTTTTCACCCATTCTGCTTTTATTTATATTATGAAAACTCTTTCATTTCCTTCCACAATCTACCCCATTATTTCTATAAACACCCCATTTTCTATTCTATCATAAATTTCCCATCATTATCCTAAACATCTATTCATTCAAAAAAACCATCTCATTACCTTACTCTAGTCCTTTTCACATATTTTTTATTTCCCAAAAAGGGGATCTTTTTCTTTATCTTTTCTATCTTTATTATCTATCTCATATCTATCTATCTACTATCAACCATTTTCTATCTAATCTCTCTATCTTCTCATATCTATCTATCTATCTATCTATCTATCTATCTATTTTATCTATCTATCTATTATTATATCTATCTATTATCCATATCTATCCATTTTTTGTATTATCTATCTTTTCCTATCTACTTCTTCTTCTATCCATATTTTATATCTTTTCTATCTATTATCTATCTATTACTCATATCTTCTTTATTATCTATTATCTTTTTTATCTATCTTCTCTTCTTTTCAAAATCATCTATCTCATATCTATTATCTTCTCAAAATTTAAATTTTATCTTCTATTATCATCTATTCATATCTATCTATCTCTATCTATCTATCTATTATCTACTATCATCTTCTTCTATCTATCTATCTCCTATCTTCTATCTATCTATTATCTCCTATCTATCTCAATCTATCTATCATCTATCTCCTATCTACTCATTATTATTTATCTATCTATCTACCCCATATCTATCTATCTATCTATCTATCTATCTATCTACCCCTATCTTCTATCTATCTTTTCTTCTATTATCTATCTTCTCATATCTAATATCTATTATTCCTTTCTTCTCATATCTATCATCTTTTTTCTATCTTCTATCTTCATTTCTATTTATCTATCATCCCTATCTATCTTTTTTCTACTATCTATCTATTTATCTATCTTTCTTCTATATCTATTATCTATCTTTTATCTAATCTCATATCATCTATATCTATCTATCTATCCATATCTATCTTTTTTATCTTTCTTTTATCTATTTCTATTCATATTATCTTTTCCCATATCTATCTACTCATTATCTATCTATCATCTATCTATCTCTATCTATCATTATCATCTTCTATCAATCTATCTATCAAATTATCCATATCTATCTTTATCTATCTATCTTTTCTACCCTATCTATCAAAAATCTATCTATCTATATCTATTATTTTATCTATTACCTTTTTTATCTATTATCTATCTTCTATCTATCTATCTATCAAATTATTATCTATTATCTATATCTATCTATCTATTATCTATCTATCTCATATCTATCCCATTTTCTATCCCATATCATTTTTCTACTTTATCTATTTTTATATTATCTATTTTTATCTATCTTTCTATCCCTTTATCTCTCTATCTATTATCTATCTATTATCTTTATCTTTCTATCTCTCTCATTCTTCTATCTACCCATCTATTTTCTTATCATCTATCCACCCCATATCTATTATCTATTTATCTATCTATCTATCTATCTATCTATCCCATATTATTATCTACTATCTATCTATCTATCTCTATCTATCTTTCTTCTATCACTTTATCTATTATCCCATATCATCTATCTATCTATCTATCCATCCCATATCTATCTATCATTTTCTACCCTATCTATCTTATATCTATATCTTTTTCTACCTAATCTATCTATCTATCTATCTATCTATCTACCCCCATATATATCAAATCCATATCTATTTTTTCTATTTATCTATCTATTATCTTTATATTTTTATCTATCTACCCAATCTTCTATCAAATCTATTTCCCTTATCTTCTATCATCATCTATCTATCTATCTATTATCCCTATCTATCTATCTATTATCTATCTATTATTATATCTATTTCTATCTTCTATCTATTTTTCTATCCCATATCTATCTACTATCTATCTATCTATCTATCTATTATTACCCCATATCTATTATCTATTTTTATCCCCCCATATCTATTATCTTCATCTATCTATCTATCTTTTAAAAAAATCTATCTATCTATCTTTTCTATCTCATATTTACAGTATCTATCTATTTATCTATCTATCTATCTTTCTATCTATCTATGTGAATGTTTTCCTCTTGTCTTGCAGATACAGCACTTTATCTTACACTTGGCTTCAAGCCATGGTATATACCATTGAGGAGATAAACGCCAATGAGTTTCTGCTCCCCAACATCACCCTGGGCTTCCAGCTGTTTGATACCTGTGTACACCTGTCCCGTGCTCTTTGGGAGACCTTCATCAGCCTGACAGGAGAAGATCACGCTATTCCAAACTACCAGTGTAACCAGAAGGTTCCTCTCGCCGTCATCGGTGACCCCATATCTCTTCTGTCTATAGCAATGGCCGCCATATTGAGGGTCTACAGACACCCGCAGGTGTGGACCACACGTCAGACCAGTAATGTTCCATGTTTTCCTATCTATTACATTGACTATGGCGTTCTGTTTTCCACATTACTAGTAGGTTGAATGCGGTGCGCTGTGTTCCAAAAGGAGCCCCCTCATGGGGTCTAGTGGATTACAAAATTTTGTTTCCCAGGGGCCCTCGATGCCTTTTTGGGGGCATTTGTTTTTGATTTTACGTAAAGTGAATAATCCGGTTTGTGTTTCTCCAATGGTTCTTGGTTTAGTAGTGATAGTATTCCTAACCCAATATTGTCATGACCAGGGGCAGACTGTCCAAGGGTCACACCCACAGGAGGCCCGGAGCCCTTTGCTCGGATGCAGCATTTGTCAAGGATTTGTATAACAAAAATACAATATGAAAAATTCATACACTCGGGCAATGGAAAGGTGGAACCAGTCAGATCTCAGCTCATTTTTAGAGACTCATCTTGATAAGTTGTTGCTCCTGGAGCCTAATGCAAAATCTGTAACAGGGGTCCCCAAAATACTATGGGCCTTATGTATGAAAACTGTCTGGCAGTAAGACTGTATTTGTTGCCCATAGCAACCGATAAGACCAGTCAGAGCTCATAACAACTAATCAGAGCCCATAGCAACCAATCAGAGCTCATAGCGACCAGTCAGAGCCCATAGCAACCAGTCAGAGCCCATAGCAACCAACCAGAGCCCATAGCAACCAATCAGAGCATATAGCAACCAATCAGTGCTCACAGCAACCAATCAGTGCTCACAGCAACCAATCAGTGCCCATAGCAACCAATCAGAGCCCATAGCAACCAATCAGAGCTCAGCTTTCATTTTACCATAGCACTAAATGAAATGAAAGCTCATTGTGATTGGTTGCTACGGGCGCTGATTGGTTGCTATGGGCAACAAAGACAATCTTACTGTTAAACAGCTTTCATACATAAGGCTGTGAGTGTCATTTTTAACCCCTTACCGACACAGCACGTACTAGTGTCATTAAGGCCCTATATAGTAGGATTATTCAGTGAGTCCAATACATAGGAGCCTGGTGTCAGCTGCTAATTGTAGCTAACACACACCGCTAACAGCAGGGAACAGAGCCGGCTCCATTTCCTACTGTTTAACCCCTTAGAAAAACCTTAGACAGAGCGTTCCTCACACGATAGAGCAGTGCCAATACCTTAACATGGCGACTGGGAGCTTTATGACGGCTTCCATTGTTGCCATTTTTAGCTTTCTATTACTTCCTACCCCAGCCAGAAAGTAATAGAACCGCCATCTCTAAATGCCCTTCTGCAATGTTTATGAAATGCAGAAGGGTATACGGACATCGCACCCCCTAGTGGTCAAGCAAACTATGGGGACTTAGGACCTTATGTACGAAAACTGTCTAAGTAAAACAGTAAGACTATACTTGCCAACGTTTGGAAGTGGCTTTCAGGGAGATTTTAAATTGCAGCTTGCTGCCTGTTTCACATGACACACCCTCTTTTGTGCAAAGCCACACCCCCTTGTCACCTCTGTGTAACAGCTTTGGAGGAAAGCTGATAAGGGATGTGGTATCCTTCAGCTTTACTCGACGTTGGATCTCGTAACCAGCAGCCAAGCTAGGAAACAGCACATTAATCAGCTTCCTTCAGAGCCGAGCTACAATGTGGTGGTCCCTCTGCACCAAGTGATGTCAGGGCAGCGTCTCTTGAGGCTTTACCCTGGTACCACCACTATATACAGAGCAACCCACAGCCAGTAAGAAAGTCCTCTGATGTTTAAAGTGGTTTAGCTGACATATAGGCTCAGGCTAAAACCGACCAAACATTGTTATTAATTTAATGGGTGGAAACCTCGTCCAAATCCTCACTAAAAACCTCTTGTGAAGAAGCGCGTTTCAGGCAAGGTTTTGATGCTGTTTTGGGCGCCGAAAATTCAGAGTCCAAAAAAAGCTGTGTGAACAGACCCTAATAGACTGCCCAAGAGTGTATTCTAAAAGTTACCATTACTTGATATGGCTCGTACAAATACCATCACTGTCCCCCTGGCAGTAAAACCGTCCCTGCCGGTGGTTTACCAGATTCGTAGTAAACCTACCATAGCAGGAGATTTACCAACTCTTCGGGGAGATCGGGAGGATGCCTTCTTTTCAGGGAGTGTCCCTGACGATCAGGGAGAGTTGGTAAGTATGAATAAGACTGTTCTTGTTACCTATAGCAACCAATCAAAACTCATAGCAGCTAATCTGAACTCATACCAACCAATCAGAGCACACAGTAACCAATCCGAGTTCATAGCGACCAATCAAAGCCCATAGTAACCAATCAGAGCTCAGAGCAACAACTCTGAGCCCATAGCAACCAATCTGAGCCCATAGTAACAAATCTTAGCTTATAGCAACCAATCAGAGCCCATAGAAACCAATCAGAGCCAATAGAACCAATCTGAGCTCATAGCAACCAATCAGAGCCCATAGCAACCAATCTGAGCCCATAGCAACCAATCTGAGCCCATAGCAACCAATCTGAGCTCATAGCAACCAATCTGAGCCCATAGCAACCAATCTGAGCCCATAGCAACCAATCAAAGCTCAAAGCAACCCATCAGAGCCCATAGCGACTGATCAGAGCTCACACCAGAGTGCACCTATAGACTCATTTTTGAAAATGGACCATATTTTGTTTTTGGACTGTTTGCATGGGGAAGTGGCTAGCCTCCACTTTGGTTTTTACACTCCACCCATCTGCACAGGTTTCTTAATCAGATCAGGTTATAGCTGGAATCTTTTCTCCCTCAAATGTGGAGGTCTGAACGGACACCAAGAGAGGTAACGTATAGAGTAGGTTCCCATCTGAATCGAGGCCACCTTGACATTGGCAGGTGGGCTTTTACAGTCTTGAAAAAAAATGTGCACTAAGAACCTCAACATGTTCAGAAATTCCAAATGAGAAGAAATGATTTTACATAATATTCTTAGGTCCCCTTTCACTTTTCTAGTGTTTGTAGAGTGCTGCTGATATTGTATTGTGTTTGCATTGCTTTTGGCTGCCACAGCAGCGTGCACCTATAGACCAATTTTTTAAAATGGATGTGCTGACCAGATTTAGTTTTCATACATAAGGCCCATAATGTTGAATTTAAAAAAAAAAAAACTTTTTAAAGAGAATCTGTTGCCAATTTTGTTTTTTTTACTAATTAAAAGCAGACCCTGATCCATATTATTTTCTTCTTAGCTGATTTTATTTTCTGATTGCAGATTTCTTAATTCTGTTGTCTGTATATGATTATGGGGGCGGCCATCTTTCCTGCACCGTTTTTATCAGCATTTAGAGAGATGCTTTACAGCAGCTTCATGCACATAGGAGCCGTAAGACTGACTCAGTCTTCTATAGGAGAGTTTTCTGGGCTCTGTGACCTGGGAAGAAGTCAGTGTGCAGAGAGGAGGAGCTGTGACATCTCCTATTGTGACTGGTGGATCCTGTGTTATCTATTCACACTGGTGTCTCTTTTCAGTTTGACCCTCTTTGTGCTGATAATAAGCAGACAACTGAGAATCTTTATCTACAGAACAGGAAGTATCAGAGTGTTATTAGGCCTATTGGCCAAAGTGAAAACTGCAATACTTAAGAATTTAAAAAAAAAAAAAAATATTGAAAGTGATCTGGAAAATGAAAAAAAATATAACCAAAAATTCTTAAAAAATGTGTTTAACATAAAAACATGAGTTAAACAATAAGTCAGCTTTTGATGACACATTCCCTTTAACAGCATAAAAAGAATAAAAAGTTGGAATCACCCCTCTTTTGCCATTTTACAAATAAAAAATAATAAAAAAGTTACACATAATTGGTATCGCTGCTTCTGGACAAGTCCGATCTATTAGGGTATGTTCACACGGCGTATTGCAGCATGTATGCTATGCGCAATACACCGGGTGTTTTAGAAGTATGCGTTGACCAGCACGTACTTCTAAATCTCGGACAGCTTCACTCTCACTCTCCCTGGTGAGTAAGCGCCAGGAAGAAGTGACTTGTGAATTGTTTTTCCCCACCGCGTATTATACGCAGGGAAAAAATGATGGCTATTCACTGCTCTCAATGAGAGCTAGGAATTACCGTAAGTGCGGGACATAATCCGGGTGTCTTGTAGCGCAATTACGCCATGGGAACATAACCTTATTTTATAACATCATTTATCCCATACTTTTCGCAGAAAATATCACTGCAGCGCAAATTTAAGAAACAGAAAATTAATTTTTTTATGGTACTAAAACATAAAGAAAACCCTACATATTTGGTATTGCTGGAATCATATCAACCTGCACAATACAGATAAAGCATCATTAATAAAGAAGAGTGAACGACATAAACCCCCTCTCCTGGCAAACATGGTGCAATTTCGTTTTTTTCACATTTCACCCCACTTAGAATTTTTTTTGCAGTTTCCCAGTATATTCTATGGTAAGGTCAATGGCACCAGTAGAAATGACATCTTGTCCTGCAAAACATAAGCCCTTGCATGTCTAAGTAGGTGGAGCACTGAAAAAAAGTTATGGCTCTTGGAAAGCAGAGAGGAAAATAAACAAAGTCAAATAATGATGGCCGACTGTCAGCAAAGGGAGAAGGAAGGTAAGTAATTTTTTTAAAATTGTTTTCAACCAATTTGACTATTTTAAGTTGAAAAGAAATTATGGACACCTGATATAACCTGACTCCAGAGGATCATGACTATAGTGATAAGTGGCCACGGCCTTCATTAGTTAGGATCTGTGACCACTCTCGGCCCATTTCTCACTAGAGACAAGATTTGCTGCACATTACTGAACCCTTGAGGGTGGTCATGAGTTATTAAAAACATCTGTCCTTTGGTGAAGCCTAGAAGACACAATTGAGGTGATGGTTTGCAACCAGAGATTTAGTGCCACATGTATGAAAACTGTTTAGGTCTAAAACTCACTTTTTTGCCCATAGTTTTCATACATGTGGCCCTTAGACTTAATTGGGGGTAATAGTCAATGTGGACCAGGGCTGGGATGATAAGTAGCTGAAGATAGGCGACTGCTTGGGGCGCTACTTCATCTGAGCCAAATACCAACAACAGCCTTATGGAAAAATCTATTAAATCTTTATTACACCAAATAATACAAAACAATAACAGTGAAACAATAAAAACCTAACAAAAAAATAAAATATACACAAACCACCCAACAGAAAAAGGCTACTACTCTCCACCATCTATGAGTAAATAAGCTGAAGAAAACACATTTAGGCAAAGAAGTACAAACATATTATAAATGCTAATGCGATATAAAACATACTTAGCCAACCAGCCACCCACGTGTGGGTATTTGTTTGTTGGTATTTGTTTGTTATTTACCTTATGGTTTCAATATTGGTTGCCCTGTTTTTTGTAGGCTTATTTAATCCGAGCCGAGAAAGCGGCTTAAAGAGAACCTGTCACATAGTTTTTGCCCCCCTGGAAACAGAAAATTTAGGAAAGACCCTTTTACCCCTTTTTTCTTAAACGACCCCGTGTTTTGAAAATTTTTTTTTACCAAAGGTAATTTAGAGCCCTTGTGTTTTTTTCCCCCCGGGCCCAAAGGGCCCCGCCCCCTAAATTTCCCCTTTTTTTTAAAAAAAAGGGGAAAAACTTGTAACTGTTTTCATTTAGTTGTGGGTGGTTAATGCTCAAATAAGTTTGGGGAAAATTCAAAAACTGTGCTTTTTTAAAAAAGGGCACGGCTGGGCGCCCCTAATTTTTTTTCCCCCGAATTTAAAAATAAAAAGGCTGGGCCTTTTACTAGCTTTGTTTGTTTACAGGGGGGAAATGGGGGGGTTTTTAAAAAAGGGGGTTAGGGGTTAATTTTCCAGGGGGGGCCCCATGGGGTTTTTTCCAAAAAGGCCCCAAAAAAAGGGCCAATTTTGAAGTAACCGGGTTTCTGAAAAACTAGGAAAACAAAAATTTAAAGTTTGATTTTTTTTTAAAAACCTTTCCTTTGCAGCCCCCCAAAACTCCAACTTTTTAAAATTTCCTTCCCCTTTTTTTTTAAAAAAATGAAAAAGGTTTGGGAAATTGGTCTTTTAATTTTAATTTTGGGGGGTTTTCCCCCCCAAAAGACAGGAATTTTTTTGGGGGCTGAAAAAAAAGGGGAATTGGGGGGAAAGGGCTTTTCATGGGTTTTTGGGGGGGAATTTAAAAAATTTTTCCCAAAAACATTTTTTTTTTTGGGGTTTTTTTGGGCTAAAATGGCCCGAACCCCCCAAAATAAACCACGAAAACTTTTTGGTTTAGAAGGGCTTAAAAAACCTCCCAACGGCGGGTCAACCACTTTTGTTTTTGGGGAAAAGTAATTTTTTGGGCGGGAACTTTTGGTTAAATTACTATGGGGGGTTTTTTTAAAAGAATTTCTCCTGGATTTTGCCCCCCTTTATTTAAATTTTCAAGAAATTCGGGAGATGCGGCTCCCCCCCGGGGGGGTTTCGGTGGGAGACAAGGGCCTGGTAAAAGGGGGGGAAAAAACAAATATCTTGGCAAAAAAAATTGAAAAAAACCCGGGGGCCAAACATAAAAAACCTTACTCGGGGCCATCCAAAAAAAATTTCCCCTGTCGGCCCGGGAACTCCGGCCCAAAAAAAGGAACCGAAAAAATTTGGGCCTGCCAAAGGGGGAAAGTTTTTCAGATTAAAGAAAATTTAAGGGGGTTTTTCTATCCCACCAAACCACTGATACTTATGATAGGATAGAACATTATTGTTTCGAACCTTTAAGAAAATTTTACATTCGATCAAACATCCGATTTTTGCTAACCAAAAGGGGTTTTAAAAAAGTAAGTTTGGGTTTTCCTTTCAATCTTTTAATTTTTGTTTTTTTGAGGGGGAAAAAGGGGGGGGGGAAAACAATTTTTGGGGAAGGGAAATTTGTGTTAAAATTTTGAAAGGTTATATTATTTAGGGGGGGTAAGTTTTTAGTATCTTTATTGTTTTTTTTGATTACTTTTCCTCCCAAAACAAAATTTTAAAAGTTTGGTTTTCTTCATTTTTCCAACACAAAAAATTGATTTGGAAATTTGGGCTCACTCCCAACCCAAAATGTTTTTTAAACTTCAGGGCTTTTTGCTAAATCAAAAATTGGGTGGTTAGTTTTTTAAGTTTGGGGGGGTTTTTTAAATTACAATGCTTAATTTATGAAATAATTTAAATAGGGGTTTAAAAATTTTCTATAAAAAAATTTTTTCCTTTTTTTGGGGGAAAAATTTTAAGGGGGTTTTTGTTTTAAAAAAAACCCGGGGAAAAATTTTCTTTTTGGAAATTTATTTAAATTTAAAATATAAAATTTTGTAGTTTTGGTTTTAAAAAAAAAAGGGGGGGGTTATTGTGATAATAAAAAAATTTTTTTTTTATATTTTGTAGAAGGGGAAATATTTTATTTTTAAAATGGGGAATGGGGGGAATGGGGGTGGGGTTTAGGGGGGGAGAAAAGGGGTAAAAAAAAGGACCCAAGGTCCCCCAACCCCCAAAAAATTTGTCGGACCGAGGTCGCATCGCTTGCTCAGTTCCCTTTTTTCTCATTACTGAACAGCATCCCAAACTGTTCCTCAATGTTATCAACCCCGCATCCAATGGTTTTTTCCTCCTCTTCCCTCAGCACGGGCCACAAATTCATCATCATCATCATCATCCAACCTGAAGCAAAAAGGGCCAAATGGCACAACCCAATAAACAGACCAACCAAAAACCAAATTTTGAAGAACTCTTTATGCCACAATGTGGTTGGGTCAGAAGGCATTTCAAAAGATCAAAAGCCCAAAAAGTATGGTTTTGGGTCTGCTTTGACGCCCCTCACTGATGCCCCAAGGAGAAAGGAACGAAGATTGTGCGGTCAGCAATGCCTCGCAGTGCCTGTGGCTTCTACCCGCGCTTTAGGTGTAACGTGAGGGAATGGAGTCACCTGCCAGTCCGGCAGCCAGCCTTCTGGTTTACCAGTGTGGACAGAAGAAACCTTTCACCCCCCTCCACCCCAAAACCAGAAGCCTGAAGTCGGGATTGCCAGGCCTTGTCCCCTTGAAATGTTGCCTTTCTGCCTGGTAAAAAAAAGAGGGTTTCCCCCCTGTCAAATGGCCCTGCATCCCCCCAATATCAGATTTCGAGCAGGCATTTCTTTGCCCGAAAAAACTGTTTCCCCCCCCTTTCCGCCATGTTGTAGAAAAGATCACCAGCGCGTTGGCTGCATCTGTGTTTTTTTTTTTTTTAAATTTGGGCCCTAACAATAAAATGCCCATTGGCACCCCCCTGCCATTACCATGTGTCACTTTTAATACTGGTGTCTTCTTATGTTCAAAGGGGGCTTTTGGGCCCCCCTCAGGGGGCAGGCCCAAGACTGCTACCTGCACTCCCCATAGCTACGCCCCCTTTTTGCAACGTCCTCTCTTTAGTTTTGCCATTTAAAGGAATAAAATTTTTAGCCTCACAATTTTTTTTCTGTCACCTCTTAGAGCCAAAAATTTTCTTCACAAATTTTCCACTCTCCAGGTTACCTTTATAGGTAATTCAGCTTCCACCTGTAAGGTAAAAATTAACCCGAACATCTTCTCCCATTGACTTTAATGGGGTTCAATTTTGAATCGAACCATGATCCGAACACCACTACTGTTCAAAGTTTGACTCCAATTCGAAAATTCGAACATTTTACTGTTCTCTCATCTCTATGGGACATCAATGAGGGACCTTGAAAGCTTCCATTCAGCATGGAGAGATGATAACAACTGTCCCATTGATTTCAATGGGAGATCCATGCACTTGGAACTCTTATTAAAAATGAAACTTATCAAACCTATCAAAACGGAGATTTTTCGTGGCCTATTCTTGAGATAGGAGTGGAAAAAACCACTAGACTCCTAATGATTGAGGTAGGAGATACCTATAGATGTATAATGCCCGGCATTAGCACCAAAATCATAACAAAACTACCGAAGGGAAAAAACTAAATGCCTATGGTACAATAGAAAATACAAAATTTAACCTTTATTTATACAATTAAAAAAAGAGAAACCACAAAGGTCCATAAAATACCTACTATAAAGACTTGAAGAAATATACCTACATACATAAGCGGAGCACTCCCCCAAAAAAGGGGGACCCCCGTGCAGGAACCCTTACCAAAAATAACTATAAAGTAATGACTTACAATACCAATAAAACCAAAAAAAATCAACAAAAAAGACACCCTACTATTTAAAGAAAAAAATATGTATGTTATACACTAATATGGGCAAACACTGGGGGTAAAATACCCAAAAAGGTTAATCCCACAAACAATCCCTGAAAACTGCAATAAATAAACTTTCCAACATTTTCCCCAATTTTAAGGTTTGGGGGGGGATTGCCCAAAGAAAAAAAATAATGTATATATGCAATAAAAAAAATTTTTAAATACGGGCCCTTGTTGTTTGGTTAAAAAGGTAAATCCTATAAAAAGAAGTATGGGGGGCAAGGATAAGAGTAAAGTAGAAAGGGCAAATTCTGGGAAGTTAATATTTAAATGGCTAAAAAAAATTAAAAGGTAGGGATAGTGGAATAAATGTAGGGGCATTTGGGGCCCCAAAATTATTTTGGGGGGCCAAAAGTTTTTGGGGCCCCAAGTGGAGTGCTTGGGGTCCCCCATGGTGAGGGGCCCCCCGGGGGGGAGTTGGGGGTCTTTTGGGCCCCAAAAGGCGTTAAATTTTGGGGCCACAGGCCACCATATTAAGCTAACCTTTGATTCCTGATGGACAACTTTTAAAAATCTTAAACCCAAACCCATAAAGGGGAAACCCCTTTTTGTTTGTGTTTTTTAATACAGCATCTGGGGAACAATCTAAGGAACACCTGCTCTTCCATAAACCCCATGCGGGTTCGTGCAGGAACCACGGGTCCATTGTTTAACGGGGGCCGGGGCCCTCTTTTTATTGGGAGGACAATAAATTTGATTCTTGGGGCCTACCAAAGATGTTTATTGAACCCATTATGAAGTTTTTTTCTTGGGTCCCCCCATGTTTTATTTTTGGGGGTTACCATTATTTTTTTAAATTGGGGGGGGCCCCCAGTGGATTGACCCTTTTGGGGTCCACTAGTGGAATTTATTCTTTGGGTCCATTAGTGGAGCTGATTCTTGGGGTCCACCAGGGATTGATTTTTATATCCACCGGGGAGTTATTTTTTTGGCCCACAGCTACCTAATACTGCACATAACTCTTAAATTCTCCAAGCCTATTATACCCAAGGCTCTGACATGCCCCCATGGGCCAGTCCAAAACTGCACAGATTACTTAGTGAAAGTTTCCATATAAACAGGGGTCAGGCTTTTACTTGGGGCAGTCGGCAATAGCCCAGGAAAGTTGTTACAATGATCAAGCAATAGTTCAGGACAAGAAATCACAAACCGTATATATGCAAAGACCAGCACAAACAGTTACCATGAGGGCAGAGGAGGATGGAACTGATAGCAGGTCCCCAAAAAATGGGTGGACAACAAAAGTAACCTCCCTAAGCCCCAAAGGAACTTTAAGAGCATCATCATCCACAGCAGAAAGACAGGTGTCAGACACTTTTCAAAAGAGCCATCATTATGTCTCTTTATAGAAAAAAAATTGTGAGCTATCATGAATCTGATAATTTTTAAGTACTAGAAAATGCCAAAATTCAACATTTACATTCTTGGGACCCACCAGGGCCGTTCCTGGGGCGCGAGGCTCCAGTCATCCGAGGGGGGGGGGCGCTGCCCGCCTCGCCCGCCCGGAGAGTTCCCGTCCTGCTTCCTCCCCTGTATCAGCGTCGCAAGGGGCGCACGGCTTTCACCACGCCCCCTGCGTCGCGGGGATCTGCTCGGTTGGCGGCTCTGCGGCCGTGGAGACCAATGGGAGCTGCGTGGCGGCGTAAGTGGCGTGATGACATCACGCCACTTACACTGCTCTGCAACTCCCGGAGCTGGATGTGGGGACCGTTGTCGGGTGAGTAATTTTTTTTTAAATTTTTTTAATTACTACTACCTGGGAAAGGGCATCTAAAGGCTACAGGGGGCATTACGGCTACAGAGGGCATCTACGGCTACAAGGGGGGATCTACTGGGTACAAGGGGGCATCTATGGCTAAAGGGGGCATCACCCGGGTACAAGGGGGATCTACTGGCTACAAAAGGGGGCATCTACTGGCTACAGAGGGCCATCTACTGGGTACAGGGGGGCATCTACTGGCCGCGGGAGGCATCACTGGGTACAGGGGGCACACTGGCTGCAAGGGGGCATCTACTGGCTACAGGGTCATCACTGGTTCAGGGCAAAAACCTGGCTACGGGGGATCTAGTGCGATAAAGGAGGATCTAAAATATTTTTTTGTAAATTCACAGTGAAGATCGTGCCGGGAGAAGTCGTCATAGTTCTGGGGCAGATGGAGCAGAAGGAAAAGAACAACTCTTTTAGAGACACTCCTGTAAAAGGGCCGGAGTAACTTACTGTAAAAGATTATATTTTTTGAGAGCCGTGTACAGCTGGGACCCACCACTGATGGGCACTGTATGGAATTTTTTTTTGATAAATGGGGTTTTCATTCCGTAATGGTCGTTTTATTATTTTGGTCACTAAGGGTCACGGATCGCAGTATTCGGGTCCTATGTACTGGGGTTTTTGTGGTCTTAGTAGGACATTGGGACTATTAGCCTGGGGTTCGGTTGGTGAGCGGTTTATTTGGTAACTGTATGCCCATTATTAGTAGTTTTAAAAACTTAGTACATTGTGGGAAAGCTTGTTTTTATATTTAAATTTGGTTTATGGGGATGCACTTTGTTTCATTGTGGGGGCATTATGTTCTGGGGGGTGAAATTTCTTTCCCCTTCCCCCCGGGTGCAATTTAGCCTAGGGAAAGACCCGGGACCCACCTGTATTTGATTCTCGGGGCCACCTGGGGTTTATTCTTGGGGCCACCATAGAGTTTATTCTTGGGGGGCCCCCATGGATTGATTCTTGGGGTCCACCAGCGGAGCTGATTCTTGGTGCCCACCAGTGAGGTTGGTCCTTGGGGTCCTCCAGTAGAATTGATTCTTGAGTCCCACCAATGAAGTTAATTCTTGAGGCCCACCAGTGGAGTTGGTCTTTGGGGTCCTCCAGTAGAGTTGATTCCTGGGGACCACCAGTAGAATTGATTCTTGGGGCCCACCAGTCGAGTTGGTCCCTGGGGTCCTCCAGTAGAGTTGATTCCTGGGACTCACCTGTAAAATTGATTCTTGGGGCCCACCAATGGGGCCCACTCTTTCTCTACCTTTCTACCTTTCTGCCTGCTATTTTCAGACGCCCGCCATTTTTTTTGAGACTATTGACAATTGTTTTGTCTATTTCTCTGTTTACTTTATGCTTTTTCATTTTAAATAAAAATTTTGGGTTTTGAGTTCATTTCAATTTCACCAGCGAAAGTCATTTTTGTACCTTCTTAGAAATTAGCAGAACAATGCTATGAAACATTTTTCTGTACTGTAGGTTTCCCACCACCTGAAGCATGTCTATTTCCAAAATCGAATGGGAGAAGAGATGTTCTTTGATGCCAATGGGAATCCTCCAACTGACTTTGATCTTCTAAACTGGCATCGGAACTCAGATGGTGTCATTAAATTTGTGAATATCGGACGGTACAATTTACGTCAAGCTAAAGAAAATGAGCTGAGAATCAATATCACGGCCATCAGATGGATCACTGGGGACAAAGAGGTAGGGTGTCTCATATACAGGAGAAGACAACATGATAACTGCATAGTGTAACATAGTATTTACTTACTATCTCCAGGTCCCCAGCTCTGTATGCAGTGAGAGCTGCTCCCCTGGATTCCGGAAAGCTCCTCGAGAAGGACAGCCAATGTGCTGCTATGACTGTGTTCCTTGTTCTGAGGGTGAAATATCCAACCAAACAGGTAAATGTCAATGCATAGGGCTTTATGTATGAAAACTGTTTAGCAGTAAGACTGTCTTTGTTGACGATAGAAACCAATCAGAGCTCTGCTTTTATTTTTCCAGAGTCCTATATGACATGAACGCTGAGCTTTGATTAGTTGCTATGGGTAACAAAAACAGTCTTACTTGTAGACAGTTTTCATACATAAGACTCATACAGTCCTTGATCAAAATTAACCAAAGTCCTCAATATATGTTCTCAATAAACTAAAACACACAAAGACGCATTGCAGACCACTTGACCCTTACGTAACGCAGAGTCCGTGCCCATTATATTGCTACAAATTACATAATCACGTAATAAGACTGTAGCCTTTTTCTTGTTAACGCTAAGTATGCTGAGCACTGCTCTAAGATTGGGTTCTCCACTCCCACTCAAATACTCATATGCAATGTAGATCGAGCCAGTGCATTAAAATCATCATATCTTTAATACTTTCATTAAAAGATAGACATTAACCCGTGATTCACAGTATGTCCTGTACATAGCCAAATTGAAATAGAGCATATACTTAGCGAATAGGTTGCGGCAAGACTGCCGTTCAGAGTCCGTTCATGGCGCCGCTCCTGGCTTAGGAAGCGTTGAGACGCCGGCAATCGAGCAGGACAGAGCAACTCGTGGACGTTTCGGGGATAGCTCCTCCCCTTCCTCAAGCACATCGATCACAAGGGTTGGTCTAGTATATATACACAATAAAAACCAACAAACAAACATATACAGCAGAGAACTGGGTGCTACCACTAATAATTTAACCTATACAATGCTACCAGCAAAAATGTGCTATAGATGCAGAGAAAGACCCGCAAATTGAGGCTCTCATTTAACCCTTTCGGTGCTAATGCTTCTAACCGGGAAATCCAATACGCCTCACGTTTTAGTAATTTTACAGGTAGTCGGGTTTGATCTTCACACATAACTTTCTCTAAAATGCACCACTTTAATTCAGAAATCCCATGTTTAGCTGAGGCAAAATGCCTGGCTACAGTTGTTTCACCATATGTTTTTTTCTTTTCTTCCTCTCTAGTTCCTGGATTTTCATTATTAGATGTTATTTGCTTATTAAATGTGCGGATAGCAGAACGGTGTTCATTGAGCCTCACTTTTATGGGTCTTATTGTCTGTCCGACATATATGTACCCACAAGGACATTTAAGCATATAAATCACACCACTGCTGTCACAGGTGTGGAACCCTTTAATGTTGATCGCATGCCCCTTGGTTGGGTGGCAAATAGAGTCGCCCTTAATTATGGAAGCGCAGTTCTGGCACCTAAGACATGCAAAGGTACCAGCTCTAACGCTTCTAAACACTGTTTGGGTTTTTTTGCGATTATCTTGCTTTTTTAAATCAGAGGATACAAGCTGTTGCCCGATGGTTCTCCCTTTTTGATATACCCAGATCGGGGTGTCTCTAAATAAATAGCCATACTTCTCATCAGCCCGTAAGATTTTCCAATATTTGAGAATAGTTTGTCTAATCATACCTGCATGCCTATCATATGTGGACTTGTACATAAACCGATTGAGTTTTCTCTTTTTATTACGATTACTTATCAATAAGTTCTCTCTTGGGAGAGCTGATACTTCCATTGCGATGTGTTTTAACTCCTCTTGGTTATATCCTCGATCTTTAAACTTACCAAGAATGTTTTTAACACTTTCTTGGCATCTTATCTCATCAGAGCATATACGTCGCGCCCTCATAAGCTGGCCTTTGACTATGCCTCTAAACGTTTGTGGTGCGTGTTGGCTAGAGCCAACACCAGAAGTGGTGTGATTTATATGCTTAAATGTCCTTGTGGGTACATATATGTCGGACAGACAATAAGACCCGTAAAAGTGAGGCTCAATGAACACCGTTCTGCTATCCGAACATTTAATAAGCAAATAACATCTAAGAATGAAAATCCAGGAATTAGAGAGGAAGAAAAGAAAAAAACATATGGTGAAACAACTGTAGCCAGGCATTTTGCCTCAGCTAAACATGGGATTTCTGAATTAAAGTGGTGCATTTTAGAGAAAGTTATGTGTGAAGATCAAACCCGACTACCTGTAAAATTACTAAAACGTGAGGCGTATTGGATTTCCCGGTTAGAAGCATTAGCACCGAAAGGGTTAAATGAGAGCCTCAATTTGTGGGTCTTTATCTGAACTGCATCAATAGCACATTTTGCTGGTAGCATTGTATAGGTTAAATTATTAGTGGTAGCACCCAGTTCTCTGCTGTATATGTTTGTTTGTTGGTTTGTATTGTGTATATATACTAGACCAACCCTTGTGATCGACGTGCTTGAGGAAGGGGAGGAGCTATCCCCGAAACGTCCACGAGTTGCTCTGTCCTGCTCGATTGCCGGCGTCTCAACGCTTCCTAAGCCAGGAGCGGCGCCATGAACGGACTCTGAACGGCAGTCTTGTCGAAACCTATTCGCTAAGTATATGCTCTATTTCAATTTGGCTATGTACATGACATACTGTTAATCACGGGTGAATGTCAATCTTTTAATGAAAGTATTAAAGATATGATGATTTTAATGCACTGGTTCGATCTACATTGCATACAAATTACATAACCCAACCGGCCACTGCTTCCTGCCAACTTCCAACCTTCCTTGTCTCCCCTCCCGACTCAGAGGCGTAACTTGAAGCTCCTGGGCCCAGGTGCAAAAAGTAAAATGGGCCCCCCAGCTACCATGTGCCATTTACAATACTGGTATCTCCCTATGTGGCAGAAGGGCTTTTGGGCCCCCTCAGGCTGCAAGGCCCGGTAGCGGTTGCTACCTCTGCACCCCCTGTAGCTACGCCCCTGTCCCGACTGTTATCCCATCTTTTTCTCACCAACCATCTTCCCCCACCCAGAACAAAACACAAGACAAAAGGTTGGATTAAATTGGCCACAGCAGCCATTTTATTAAACACATATAAAAACATATAAAACATATAAAAACATCCAAAACATAGCACAAAACCGTTGTGCATAAACCCATACTTAAAATACACATATCTAATCTGTAAAGGACTTACAGACTAGACCACAATCCCCACAGGTACGACAAGTACCAGAACAAACAACCAACATTGGGGCAGGGGTCCTTGGAGCTAAGAGATCTGGCGATCCAATAATAATTTCCTACCATTATCCCCAGCTGCAACCACTGGCTTGAGGGCACCGAAGCCATGCTAATAGCTAAACCAACTCCCGACTCTCAGGGACTTTACCCTGCAGGAGCCCCACCTTCGCCAGACCAAACAGAATCCACCATCAACTGAGGGAATCAACCTCCTTCTGACTCCCTCACACCAATTTGTTCCACCAACTCCAAGGACCCCTAGCGCCGCCACACCACCGTGACCCCTGCGACCGAAAAAACACTATAAAAACAACCACAACAACCCCATAACAGGGTGGGTGAGCCTCTTGTGATGCACCCTGCGCGACTGAGGAGAAATTCCCCCCGCGTGGCTGCACGACCCGTCGGCTCCTCCCACTTCCTTCCCAAATGACCCGCATGTCCCTGCGTGCACGGTCATGCGGCGCCTCCCCCAGCAGCGCCGGGTCCGGCGCTTCCTTATTCCTCCTACGAACCCTTGGGTGCCCTTCTTGTAGAGTCTAGAAAAAATATGACTAAACAGGTGTTTTCAAAATAGACTTTGATGGCATATTGATAGGATATGCCATTACAGTCTGATAGGTGCAGGTCTCACCTCTAGGACCCAAATGTATCTCAGGAATGGGCTACTGAAAGTGTTGCCTCAGAATGAAGGGCTGGTCACACTTGCGCACAACTCTCCATTCAGTTCTAGGGGAGTTCTGAGTAGAAGTGAGCATTGTGTTTGGCTATACCTGAAACTCCCATAGAACACAATAGAGAGTTGTGCACAAGAGCCGCAGTTACAGACCTTACAGATGAATAGTTTTTCCACAATGAAATTGGGAGTCCCGATATACATTATGGAGTAATGTATTCTCTTTTTTTAATGACCAAAAGGGTGTTGGGCACCTACACACTCATGGTGCCAGCTGAATCTAACTAGATGTACCATATCAGTTGTTTAGATCACGTGGCTTTCATGTCTGAGTCTGGGGATGACTAAACATAGAAACATAACGCTCCCAAGAAGAAAGGGCTCTGATAAACACTGATGGGGTAGTTAGCTTTGACCAACTAGCCAACTGGACAAAATGCAAAAGTCAAAAGGGGAAGTTAGTCAGCTGAACATATAAGTGGGAATAGAGGAGTGGAAATCTATAGTTTTAACACTTACATAGGTGGGCAACACAATACCATAGCAGGAGAGTAAATATGTTATGTGTAAGTAAACGTACGGACAAAAATGGATCCGTATCACATAGATAAGACAAATTAAGACACCCTCCCACTCTCAACCCTGGAGGTTCAGAATGATAGCCATTGGAAGGACAATCATTAATTTGGTCCCTGTCCCCAATCTTCTTTCAAAACCCTAATCTTATCTATAATACATACCTCACATATTTCTTCAGATTAATCTTAACAAATCTCTCCTATTACAATGGCCAACCATGGAGCCCCTATTAAAATGACAGCTAATCTTATCTATAATACAAACCTCACCTTTCTCTTCACCTCCATTCCTTTGACACATAACATATGACCACCAGCTGGTCGCCATACCACACTGCTGTAGTAAAGTCCTGATGCTCTTCTCCTGGTTCAATCTTTAAAAAACACAATCAAACCCATTCATTAAGCCCTTATCAGTGGCACCATGGTTAGTTACCTATTATACCCTACCTGCTTATGTGGGCAATGTAATGAATTGGTTACCTTACTATTGAAAAGCAGAGGCAGGGCAAGCAGTCTTGGTCTCCAAGTCAGGAGATTCAGAAAACAACCCACCCTCAATCCTGATTGTTCAGAATGATAGCCTTTGAAAGGACAATCATTCATTTAATTGGTCACTGCCTCCAACAATCTTGCTAAAACCTATTCTAATCTATAATATGTCTCATATCTCACTTGACCTACATCTCTTCAACACATGATTAGTTGGATACCACACCACACTTCTCTAGTAAAGTCTACTGACTGCTGCTGCTCCACTCCTGGCTTAAACCTTAAAAAAACTCAATAAAACCCATTCATTAAGCCCTCATCAGTAGTGCCATAGTTAGTTACCCACTAAACCCTACCTGCTTATGTGGCCAATATAATGAATTGGTTACCTTACTATTGACAAGCAAGGGCGAGCAAGCACTCTTGGTGTCCAAGTAAGGAAATCCAGAATACATCCCCCCTCCATCCTCAAGGTTCAGGATGGGAGGCCATTGGAAGGACAATCATTAATATAAGTGGTTCCTGCCCCCAAACTTCTTGCTGAACCCAAGTTTTATCTATAATATATACTTCAAATTTATCTTCACCTCCATCCCTTTGACACATGGACATTGGGCTACCAGCTGGCCACCATAACACACTGCTGTAGTAAAGTCCTGCTGCTCTTCTCCTGGTTCCATCCTTAAAAAACACAATAAAACACATTCATCAAGCCCTCATCAGTGGTGCCATGGTTAGTTACCTACTGTACCCTAACTGCTTATGTGGGCAATGTAATGAATTGGTTACCTTACTATTGAAAAGCAAAGGCAGGGCAAGCAGTCTTGGTGTCCAAGTCAGGAGATCCAGAAAACAACCCACCCTCAATCATGATGGTTCAGAATGATAACCACTGTAAGGACAATCATTCATTTAACTAGTTGCTGCCCCCAACCTTCTTGCTCAAACCAAGTCTAATCTATAATATATATTTCATATCTCTCTTGACCTACATCTCTTCGACACATGGATAGTTGGACACCATACCACACTTCTCTAGTAGAGTCTACTGACTGCTGCTGCTCCTCTGCTGAACTCAATGAAACCTATTCATTGTGCCACCATCAATATCGCCATAGTTAGTCTCCTGCATTACTCCACCTGCATATGTGAACAATGTAATTAATTGGTTACCTTTCTATTGACAAGCAAAGGCGAGCAAGCAATCTTGTTTTCCGAGTTAGGACATCCGGAATACATCCCCCCTCTCTATCCTCAAGGTTCAGAATGGGAGGTAATACCGGCTCCTGCTGCTCTTCTCCTGGCTCCATCTTTAAAAAAACCACAATAAAACTGATGCAATGTGCCCCCAACAATAGTGCCATAGTTTGCCACCTAGTTTACCTAACCATGACCCTAATGTTCTTATCTTTAATACAAACTTCACATTTCTCTTCACCTCCATCCCTTCAATGGATGGATATTTGGCCTCCATACACATTTCTGTAGTAGAGCCTATTGACGTGCTTGTGTCCCCTGCTGCCCTGCGGTTTATTAACCTGTCCCCGATCCTGCCTGGCTTTTGGCTTTTGTGTTCCTGACTGCTCTTCTGCCTACTGCCTGCCTTGACTTGTTGCTTGTACCACCGTCTACGTTATTTCCTATCCTTGTACCTCGATGACATCTTGACTGTTACCACGAGGGATCTCATTAGGGGTAGTGACCTGGGAGATCCCTGCAGCCAAGCCCATCCTGCCTCACAGTGAAACCCAGGGGGCTCCTTAGACTCTGCTCTCTGGTGTGGTTATAGCCATTTCTTGTGGTGACCCAGTGGATTCATCATCCACCTAGTGTGAAACTGCTGCTCTTCTCCTGGCTTCATCCTTAAAGAAACAAAAAAGCCCATTCATTGCGCCCCCTTCAGTGATGCCATAGTTGGTCACCTACTCTACCTAACCATAACCCTAGCCTCATCTATCCCTTCATTGCAAGCCTGCAGAGAGCACATCTAAATGAACCAGAGACCTTCTCTCAATATTGTTATATCTAGACCATCACTTGAGAGGACTTTCTCATATATAACTTGAATCTCATGGTCTTTATCTTCTCTTTCGTAGATTCAAGCAACTGTATTCCATGTGATGATGAGACATATCCAAGTGCTAATAAAACCCTGTGCCTTCCAAAATATGTGGAGTTTCTGTCATATGGGGAACCACTTGGAGTCACCTTAACGTCCACTGCTTTGGTTTTCTCCTTCACCACCTTCGGTGTGTTGTGTATATTCATCCAGTACAAGCACACCGCCATCGTCAAAGCCAATAACAGTGATCTTAGCTATTGCCTCCTCGTCTCCTTGTCCTTGAGTTTTCTCTGCTCTCTACTTTTCATCGGAGAACCTAGAAGATTCCTGTGTCTCTTACGTCCAGTAGCTTTCGGAGTCATCTTTGTGGTTTGTGTTTCATGCATTTTTACTCAAACTTTGCTGGTTATTATAGCCTTCCGGGCAACCAAACCTGGAAGCAACATGAAAAAATGGTTAGGACCAAAAGTTCCTTTTCTAGTCATTGTAATGTGTACCCTCATACAGGTGTGGATCTGTGTGGCCTGGATTCTGTTGTGCCCTCCATTCCCAGAGAAGAATTTTAAGATAAAGCCCGGAGTCCTCATCTTCCAGTGTAATGAGTGCTCAGATGTCTTGTTGTGGTCCATGCTCGGGAACATGGCATTTCTTGCCTGTGCCAGTTTTATTGTTGCATTTTTGGCCAGGAACTTACCAGACAGTTTCAATGAAGCCAAGTGGATCACTTTTTCCATGTTGATCTTCTTAAGCGTCTGGATCTCTTTTGTCCCGGCCTATCTCAGCACTCAAGGAAAGTTCATGGTGGCTGTTGAGGTGTTTGGAATAATTTCCTCCAGTGCTGGGATATTAGGTTGTTTTTTTTTCCCCAAATGTTATATTGTATTATTTCGACCTGATCTCAACACCCGTCAGAGCCTTTTGGGTAAAAGTACCACCAAGAAGACAAAAAACTAGAACGAATATATGAAAACAGTCATCCAATAGATTGGTATACATTTCCATAGAAGATTCATGATCAATTATCTGGGACACATTTTCTTTTTAAAAACTTTTAAAAAGAGGCGCTCTATCTGAAAGTGGGGCCCCTGAGTAGAAGAGAAGTCTAGTTCTCCTCAAACTAATGGGGAGGTTTCTTCAAACTTATCAGGTTATTGCTGATGCTACTTACACTTCTCAGACCAGAGCTGACCAGAAAGAAGGAGATAAGCAGCAGTAAAGTGAGATTAGTTTGCCGGGCAATTCACAAGTTTTCTCGCTTTACTATCATAGGTTGAGAAGGACACGATTTTATATGTTATAGCATAGCAGTGAGAGGATTGATTGATGGTCCTTTATTGTGCTCAGCTATGGTCTGAAAAGTGTAAATATATTCAGCAATTATCTGATAAGTGTGAAGACACAGCTCCCCAGTGAAGAAAGAGATTACCCCATTATCATTTCCTGTATTGCTCATGGTCTAGTATAACCTTATCTATCCCTATGGAGAGAACAATATAGCATCATTATGATTGAGTGGTTTACATAATTTTTTAAGTACATGACTTCCCGGCTTGTGTCTCTGTCTTCCCATCTGTGAGCTCAGATAGCGGCAATGAGAGAATTACTTGACTGTACTCTTCCAGGCCAACTATAGTTGGAAAAGTGTTCTCAGCAGGACCTGACAAGCATGAAGAAAGCTGGAAAACTCCCCTGTGCAGAAAAAAGATTAACCCATTATCTTTTCATATATTGTTCTTGTCATTGCCCTCTCAGTATAGTCTAATCTTATCTATAGCAAACAGTCCAAGACACACAAAGTCCAGCTCACCTGAATGAATAATTGTTTGTGGACAGCCAGCAGGTGCACGGGTCTGGCTGGGAGGCACCAGCCTGTGAACTAGAGACAAGAAGTCCGCATGGATTGTTTAAAAGATCCAGCACCGTTGGATAAATAAAATATTCTTCTTTATTGTATCAAATCATTAAAATCCAGACACGACAGACCAGAGTCAACGCGTTTCGGGTAAGCACCCTTAATCATGACTTAAAAAACAGACACTCAATAAACATATTTAAAAGAAATCAAAACCAATGACGTGTCAGAACACATATCATGTGACATGATGCAAATAACATGCGTTTTTTTAGAACACATTTAATGACACATTCATCCACATATTCATTTTCAAGTTTTTTTTTTTTTCTTCTCTCCTCACATCTATTCACACATTTATCTTCATGTTTTTTTTTTTTTTTTGCAAGGAGACTTTGTCATGCATGTTTTGCCTGTGTCTTTAAATATGTTCTAAAAAAAACGCATGTTATTTGCATCAAGTCACATAATATGTGTTCTGACACTCATTGGTTTTGATTTCTTTTAAATATGTTTATTGAGTGTCTGTTTTTTAAGTCTTGATTAAGGGTGCTTACCCGAAACGCGTTTGACTCTGTCTGTCGTGTCTGGATTTAATTATTTGATACAATAAAGAAGATTATTTTATTTATCCAACGGTGCTGGATCTTTTCCGCCATCCATGCGGACTTCTTGTCTCTAATCTTATCTATCCCTGTTCAGAGAACAATAGAACAATCATTTAGTCATTACCTACTATTTACAATGAGACTACATAGAGATAAGCAGCAGAAACGGGAGATTAGTCTGCCCAGCCATTTAGGATTGTTATTTCTTTTCTAACTTGTTTACTTTCACAAGTTGAGAAGGACAAGTTTTATATGTTATTTTTCATTGCATAGGACTGCCGAAATAAAAAAGAAATACTACAATTTTAAAAATTTCCAAAATGTCTAAAAATATAGTTTGCCAGGAACATTGATTTTGAGTAAAACTACCACTTTCTGATGGAAGTGTCTCTTTAAATTAGAAATAAGAGGAAAATATAGTGCCGGAATCACTTTTATTCCATACTCACTATAGACAGAAGTAAAAAGCACATATACGATAATTTCACATGGTATCACTACCACGAGGTTCTAGACATAATAAGCAGGGATGGATAAGGCCTAGACGCAGAAGGACCGGCTCCTCATTTTCCCTGGACGGTACAGAAATTGCTCGACAGAGGCAATGATGCCAGCACACGCAATTTTCAGGATGGGACAACCAAGGCATCTTAGGCATCCTACAAGGCAGGCTTGGAATGGCCTATAAGGGAGAAGGGGAAATTCCAATGTGCCCCCCTGGCCATCGTAGTACTTGGGCATGGCAGGTCTGGGGCTGCTTTTTAGTGAGAAATTCAGAGTGCAAAAGACAGAATGCAAGAGTCATGTACAGTAACTGGAAGGTGGGCCCCAAGAATCAACTGTACTGGTGGCCCCAAGAATCAACTGTACTGGTGGGCCCCAAGAATCATCTGTACTGGTGGCCCCAAGAATCAACTGCACTGATAGGCCCCAAGAATCAACTGTACTGGTGGCCCCAAGAATCAACTGTACTGGTGGGCCCTAAGAATCAACTGTATTTTTGGACCCTAAGAATCAACTGTATTGGTGGGCCATAAGAAATAATTCCCCTGGTGGGCCCCAAGAATCAGCTCCCCTAGTGGCCCAAATAATTAATTCCACTTGTGACCCTAAGAATCAATTGCACTAATGGGCCCTAAGAATTACTTCCACTGGTGGGCCCCAGGAATCAACGACACTAATGGGCCCTAAGAATTACTTCCACTGGTGGGCCCCAAGAATCAACTACACTAATGGGCCCTAAGAATTACTTCCACTGGTGGGCTCCAAGAATCAACTCCACTGGTGGGCTCCAAGAATCAACTCCACTGGTGGGCTCCAAGAATCAACTCCACTGGTGGGTCCCAGAATCAACTCCACAGACGGGGCCTAAGAATTAATTCAACTGGTGGGCCCCAAGAATAAACTCCACTGATGGGCCATGGAAATCAGCTCCACTGGTATGACATCCATGCTTTAAGTGTTACTTGACCCCAATGCACCAAATGTCTGACACTCGCCTCTATATCGTGTCTTGATTTATCTCTTCACACCTCTCCTGCTTCCTGAGTACCAGACATATAGAAGAGTTGCAAACAGGAAGCCATTGCTAAAAATATCATATTTGGATGATAGTTCAGTGATACCTTGACTGCATGTTCTGCCACGAGAACATTTTGTGGGGTATAAAATACATACAACAGCGCATATGTGTGCATTGCCCAACAAATAAGTTAATAAATACATTTAGAATTCATGGATTGAACTTGTCTGTATTCTGTTTCCGATGCTCCTTCACACATCCTTATACCAGGTACAACCCCATGTGAAGTCTGTCTGAAAGACCCCCAATGTGAGTAGATCACTGCTTAGATATTGTGAAATTATAAGTTTTATCATTTATCAAGTACACTGCCCATCTTCCTGTTTATTAGCTTTATTGATTAAATAGCACTAACATATTCAGCAGCGCTGTACAGAGCTTATATTGGGCCCTGTCAATATTGGGGGTCACAATCTGAAGCTCAGATTAACCTATCGATAAGTTTTTGGGATGTGGGAGGAAAGGCTAGTACAGAAATGTATAGAGAATATTCAAACTCTATATGGTTGTTGTCTTTGGTTGAATTCAAAACTCTGACCTGAGTGCTACAACGCAACAGCATTGATGAGTAAGAGATTCTGCTGTCGACTCCTCTAGAAGACTGATATGGTGTCCCTACCTTCTTAAAGCTCTATGACAAATATATCCGTTATGGAGATACTAAGGATGTATGGAGCGTTCTCACTCACTGAGCCCACTCCTTACACGGCGGCTCCCGGTTGACAGTTACAGCCAGCACCCGTCCCCGGTGGTCAGGATCGGAGACAGCTAGTCAACTATCTAGTTGCAGCTGTTAATGCAACCATGGCATCTAAATAACTAGAAAGTGGGGTAACGATTGTTACGGCCCCCAAATGACCGCCTGCTATGCATTTGTGGGGTGCTGTTTGGTTATCATGGCAGCTGGAGATTTAATGAAGACCTCTGTAGCTGCCATACTTGTGCTTCTATTGCAGGGTGCGGCAATGTGTAATAGGAGATAGATAAAATGCCTATATACTACAGTACATTAGTACAGCAGTATATAGAGCAAATGACCAAGTGATCGCATATTTAAGTCCCCTTGTGGGACTAATTGTTACTGTATAAACATCTAAAAAAAAATTAAAAAAATATATATAAAAAAAAACAACCTTTTGCCATTTACCATATAAAAGAAAATAAACTACAATAATAATAATAATGATAATAATAATAATAAACTTAATTGGTATCGTCATATGAAGTCCAATCTAAAATGGAATATTAAAGAATCAAAAAGTCACAAAAAAAGAAACATTCCACAGTTTTTGGACTGCAAAAACATTTTCTTTCAAGTTTTAAATTTTTTTCTTTAAAAGTAGGAAAAATGTAAACACTACATAAATTTGGCATTCCCGGAATGATAGCAACCTGCAGAATAATGTCATTTATATGGAACAGTGAACTCCACAAAATGAAACCCCATAAAAACTGGCGTATTTTTTTTTTTCACAATCTGCCCCTCAAATCATTTTTGGGGGGGTTACCAGAACACTATATAGTATGGTTAATGGTACCATTAAATAATACATCTTGTCCTGCAAAAAACATGCCTCATATTTTTATGTAGGTGGGAAAATAAAAAAAAAAGTTCTGGCTCTTGGAAAGAAGAGAGAAAAATACAAAAAATATAAAATCTGAAAAAGGCTGCCTCCTGAAAAAGTGGTTAATTGCTCATCAATATATGAAAAGAAAAAAATTGATCATAGTGTCCATTATATGGATTTTTTTTTATTTTTAGTTTAATTGCCGGATTGTTTTTTGAAAAAAAAAATTTAAGTTCAAAAAATCTTTTTTTCAGTGATTTTTTTAAGTTCCCCTGTGTATATAACTCTCCCTGACTTTCCCTCTGTGACTTGGTTGTTTGATGGTCCTTCTTTCTGGTCAGCTCTGGTTGGAGAAGTCTAAGTATTGTCAGCAATCACTTGATAAGTGAGAAAAAAAAACCCCTCCCCAGTGCAGAAAAAGATTACCCATTATCATTTCAGGTATTGCTCATGATTTAGACTAATAGCACCTATCCCTGTGGAGAGAACAATATAGCATCATTATTACTGAGTGATTGTTTTTTTTTTTATATAATTTTTTTTAGCAGTTCATAGCTTACTGACTTGTGTCTCTGGCTTCCCCTCTGTGAGCTCTGATAGCAAAGCACTGAGAGGATAGCTTGTTGGCCCTTTTTACTAGTCAGCTTTGGTCTATAAAGTGTATTTATTATCAGCAATTACCTGATGAGTATGAAGAAACCTCCAACCCAGTGCAGAAAAAGTTGACCTATAATTTCATGTATTGCTTGTGGTCTAGTCTAATTTTATCTTTCTTGTGGAGAACAATGGGGAAATAATTATGTCATTACCTACTATTCGTAATGAGACTAAATAGAGATAAGGAGCTGCTGAAGTAAAGTGAGATTAGTCTCCCCTGCCAAAGAAAAGTTTTCTCACACAGCTAGAGAAGGAGAATATTTTATATGTAAATTGTATAGGACTGTCAAAATAAAAAAAATTCTAAAAAAAAAATTCTAAAACGCTTTCTAGAAACATTGATTTTAATGAAAATGTTGATCTCTGAAATAATGTGCTTTTAAGGGACTGAAAGAGATTTCAATGTGTTTAACAGGTTCCAAACTACATGTCCATTCTATCCCCAAAGCAGCGCAACAGCTTGTAGCTCTACATCAAATCTTCATTAGCCACTAGCTTGGTCTCTCTTCTCCATAGGTTGGTGATGTTGTAGATGGACATAGTCCAGGTTACAGTAAAGCTATCATAAGTAGGGATGAGCGATTATACAAAGTTGAAATCGGAACGATTTTTAGACTGATTGGAAATTTTCGATCACGCAATATTTTAGGTGACAATCTGCAGATAATCTGTTACTATCGCGCCATTTTCGGCGCTTCCTGTCATTTTGGCGGCCAGCAAATCAGCTTAGAGCATAGAGCAGGGTGTGCGACGTCATGACTGTGATGTGTATGGTTGTCATTGGCTGGAAAAATCACATGACCTCGTTTTACATAGAACAGCCCTTCCTGTTCAGCATCAGTGTTTCAGTGTCTAACATTAGAGCAAGACGTCTGCTGTGTGTCTCTCAAAAACAGCTCAGCTCAGAGACACAGTTCTTCTCTTTATTCAAACAGACAACTATGCTTATAGCTGTGAACATAAGAATATAGGTAGATTAGAGAATTTCAGTTCTTATTTAATTAGACAGAGACTTTTAAAGAAGCATCTAGCGCTGTAAGGCCGCGGGAGGGGTGGGGGAAGGGCGTACGGAAAGACAGACCGGCTGACTTTGGAAAGGAGGTTATATATTGTGCAGCCCAGACTCTGCTTTGAACCTGCATTGAAATTTTACCACTTTTTGGCCAGCACACCTCGCACCTGAGGTGAAATTGTACCTTTTATTTTGTGCATCCCAATTTTTTTCAAAGAGCCACCTTGTACTTACATTAGGATACAGAAATTTCTAGTAACTGTTGGTGTATTTCATTGGTGCAAAAACCACCTTTTGTTATCCGTATAACTTTTAAATAGCTGTATTGCACTTTTGTGCAGCCCAGTTTTGTTCAAAGAGCCACCTTGTACTTAAATTTGGATACAGAAATTTTCTAGTAACTGTTGGTATATTTTTTTTTCCAACATGTTTTTATTAAGGAATTTTGTGAAAATTAAAAAAAATACGGGGGAGCAATCTTTTTTCCCCCCCTCTAAAACATGGTCATATTAAACGTAAAGAAAAAGTTATTTTGACAGGGTTATACATTTTGAATAACAACTTTATCCATATGACAAACAGAAAATGTACATAACCAGCAGCTGGGTTCCGCTTTAAAATTTTTAACTACCTTTGGTATGCGAAACCTGAAAACGGAAGGGGCATGCAAAATATGTCATGAAGGTAAATTTTGCAGGGTCGAATAGGGAAAACGCAGTGAGGGGGGGAGGAATAGGACCGATGTCGCCCCAATGATGCCCCCCAGAAAGTAAACCCGGGTTTTATTTTTTTAGCAAACGTTGCATTCCCGCTTGGCGCTTTCGGGGGCGCTCTAAGGGGAGGTTGTGTTCCGGGTCTTTTAAATCGCATTCAAAGGGGGCATGGTTTTGAGTTGAGGGAGCAATTCAATAACATGAAGAGGAGGGGTTGGGGAAAGGGGGGAAGGGGGCCCGGGGGGGGGGGGGCGGGGGGGGGAAAAAGGAGGCCTGGCACAACCATCAAGGTGAGAGATCCACTATCATTTTAGTATGATGAAGCACCACATTTTGGGGGATGAAGTGTTACCATTGGGTCATCCCCTGAAATTTTTGGGTTTTCCCAAGTCCCAAAGTGTGAGGCTGAAATTGTTTTGAGTTTTGTTCAATTGAGCTGGGAGAAGAACAATAAAATTTCTCCATAATTGATAGAATTTTTCCCTTTTTGTTTTTATATAGAAAGTGTCCCCCACCCATCCGGAATAGTTAGACTTTTTTTTTCAAAAAATAATTTGTGCGTCGGGGGGGGGGGGATGGATCCACTTTGCATAGGATTTTCTTGCAGCTGGGGATATAAATAGTTTTTCTTTTGGTGCCAAGGAGGCGGGGGGGATCCGGCAGGAGAATACCAAATATGTACCATTCAGGAGATCGGGGCAAAAGGGAGTAGATGGGTACACAAAAAGCAAACCCCGGACCAGAATTTTCCCAAAAGGGGGGGCATGCCCAAAAGGGCAATGCTGGGGGTCACATTGGAGAGAGACACTTGGACATGTGTGGGGATAGGTGGCCATCAATAACCCCTGTGTGGGGAAATTATGCCCTATGGCTAGCGAAATGCCACCCATGGGAAAAGGAGGGGATAAATTTCATTGCCAATTTTTTAAGAGGGAGATACTTCGGGAGAACGAGTCTATTGATTGGGACCAACAGATAGCCCTTTTTTCTTGGGGGCGTAGTCTGGGGTGACCGTAAGGTTGTAGATGTGTGATCTGGCCTTAGTTTTGAAAGTGGGAAAGTGTTAAGCTAAAAAAAGGGGTCACCCCGTCCCCGATCCTAAGGGTTTTTGTTTCGGCAGAGTGCAAGCGTAAGTAAAAAAGGGGGGATGGATCAATAGGGGTTTTGTTTGGCTTCGTTGAAAAAATTTTGGTTTTTTTTGTATCGGGGGCTTTGAAGGTGCCTATTTGCCCATTTGGGAAGGAGGTTGCAGCCCCCCCCCCCTGGAAAGATGGACCCCTAAGTGAATTTTAAACAGGGTTTTGGGGAAAAGCCCCTGGGTTGTCTTGTTTGGGTTCCAAAGGGTTTTGTTTAGAGAGGGTTTGATTTAGGTTTGTTGGTTTTTTCCCCGGGAAGGTAGTTTTCCCAATAAGTTTTAAGAATATGTTTTTGGCTTAATTGCGGTCTAAGTTAATTTTTGGTATTACATAGGGTTTTCAGCCAGTCCCCAAATAACTCTAGCTGGGTCTAATTTTAAGAGTTGGAGCTGAGGGGAAAAAAATGCCCCCATTCTTTTTTTTAAAGAACTTTCGGGGCTTGGGGCCCCTGCCGGTTGTTCATTGAAACTGGAAAAGAGGAGCCACCAGGCCCCTTTGGGTTTTGAGGTATAAGGGAGGATGGGGAGTAATATAAAAGTTTTGGGAAATATAATTAAATTTTTATTTTAAAAAATTTGGCCTTCCAGGGGGAAAGTTTTGAGATTTTTCCAGTTTTTAAAGTGTGCTTTAGGACGGGATAAATTTTGATTTTCTAAAGTATAGTGATTTGGTTTTTATTGATTTGTCCCCCTAAGAATGTGAGGGAGTCTTTTGCCATTTGAATGGAATTCGACGTCCCAAGGGGGCAAGGGTTTTCCCCTTTAAAAAATTAAAATTTTATGTTCATTCCACCTTTGAAGCTGAAACCCCCATATTTTGTATCTGCGAGGATGTTAGGCAGAAGTCGACTGGGTTTTTAAAGGGGATACATTATGTTGTCGAAACCGGAAAAGTTTTAAAATTTCTTGGGGAAAAGCCCAGTTGGAGCAGGAAGGGGGGTCAGGGGCCTAAGGCGATGAATTTTAAAATTTCTTTTTACAAGTTGAAAAGGGGGGGGGAAGTGGGGCATCCTTGACGCTGCCTCTCTGGATTGGGATTGAATTAGAATTGGGCATTATCTAAGGGAAAAATGGCGGAATTGGTCTGGCATTGTTGGGAAAAGGTCAAGAAAGGATCCAAAGCCCCGTTTTGCGGGGTGGTTTTGGGAATTTCCTGATCCAGCAAGGGCTTTTCGGCATCAGGCTAAAGCAACAAAAAAGGGGGCGTTGCCGGTCATGCAAGGGGTTGTGGCTGCGATTGCTTACGGATGCCTACGGGAGTGTTTGTTACGTAAAAATCCTACTGTGGGGATTTTAAAAGGGGGGCCTATAATTGCTTGTAGGGGTTGAGTATTTTGGTTAAAAATTTTTGTAGTTTTGGGTTTGAAAGGGATATGGACGGTAAAAGGGTAAATTTGGGGTCTCTAGTGGTTGGGGTGTATCTTTTCGAGACCGTAAATTCTGTGGGATTTATGTTACCCTTGATATTGCTTTAATGTTTTGGGTTGGGGGAGTTTTTTACGGGTTTAAGAGGTTGTAATTTTCTGAGGGGCAAACCGTCGGGGCCCCGGCGTCTTGTGGTGGGGAAGGGGGGGCGAGGCGTTTTGGGAAACCTCATTTCCGTGACGTCGGTGTCCAGGGTAGTTGTCATCTGAGGACATCCGGGAAATTTTTTACACTTTTTAAGAGGGACCGTGCTCGTAGAGCAAGGGCCTCTTTGTAGAAGTCTGTAAAGAAATGGGTGAAAATTACGGGGGGTATTTATAGTACCGGGAGGGTGTTGGTTTTGGGGTCTTGTAGATTAAAAAAAGGGGTTTTTGGGGCTGGGTGTTTTCCTGTTTTTGCTAACAAGGATCCCACTCTATTCCCCCCCCTGAAGTATTTTTTTTTTTTTCGGCCTCATTCCCCTTTTTGCTTGTCCTTGCGGGAAAGCTCTCTAATAATATTTGGTAAGGTGTATTTTCTTTGTTTTCCTGAGTGGGTCTAGTCGGGTATTCTCTATGGGCTGTGAAATCGCGTTTTAGACTGGAAAATTTTTTTGTGTTTCCTTTCTTTTGAAGGTAGGTAGGAGATTATATGGCCCCGCACAATGCTTTTGGGTTGGCCAATAAGTGCCAACCCCCCCAAGGGGCTAATTTTTAAACTTTGGAAATTGACCAATGGGGTTTTGAGGTAGCTTTTAAAACTTCTGAGTGGATCATATATGAAGGAAAACTCCATTAAAGGAGCGTGGGGTTTTTTTTTGTCTATTAGGTCAAAAATCACCGGGGCAAGGGCGGAGATTTTTATGTTTTTTTGATGGCCTTTTGTATAGATTGGAAACTTTGTACCGGGTTTGAAAAAGGCAATTCTTGACTGGCATCGTGTACCCGGAGGGAATGTTTTGTCCCTGGAGGGAGGTTTTGAGTGCCCAGTGGCCCCATAGGGGGGAAAATGGTGCATAGGGAGGGACCCAGAGGGCCCCTGGGAGGGGGTGGGTGGTTGAAGTTTTCTAACCATGTTTGGGGGTATGTCATGTGAAAATCACCTCCTATAATAAGTTTTGCAAATTGTTTTCCCAAGGGAAATTGTTTAGAGAGGAGTAGAAATCAATTGGGGTGGTTGGGGGCATAGAATTTAGAAGGGAAGGTGGTCATGTATGGTGGCATCTAAGTAGAGGAAACGTCCCAGGGATCTCAACATGTTTATTTTGGGGAAAGAGTATTGTGAAATAGGTGCCACCCCGCGTATTTGAGGAGTGGGATGCGGTATACAACTTCCCACCAGGAAGCTTTAAGTCCCCCATCATCTCGCTTCCCCGTGTGTCTCCTGAAGGAAAAAAAAAATTTGTGCCCCCCCCCCCCCCCTCCCCCCCTTATGATTTATAATTTTTTTTCTTTATTTGGTGTTTTTCCCCCCCACTTTCCAACGTGACAAAAAAATTTTTTTTCTTTTTCTGTCAATTAAATTGTACTCATCCTAATCCGGTGGGGGGGTAGCTGTGGGTGCTTGGGTAGTTTCAATGAAGGAGGGTCCCCTGTCCCAGGAGCAGCGAACACCCCGTGTGGGGCTCTTCGGGCCCAAAGCTCCCCCCCAAGGGGGAGCAATTTTCGGGCAGAGAAATAAAGGGGGGAAAAAAAAGGGGAAGGCAGAGGAAACAACAAAAATTCATAGTTGCTATTAACATCGAAAGGTTGGGCGGGCCGTCTAGTAGTGCGCTGGAACCGTTTTTGTCCCGGGTTTTGTGGAACAGGGTTGGCGGGGGTTTTTTCAGGGTTGTCAAAGATCCGTTTTTCCATTTGGGGGTCACCCCGCAAGGGGCTGGATAGAGAGCTGAAAGCGGATGTTTCGCTCGAAAAATAGACGGGGATAAAAGGGGTAAGGCCTTTTTTTTAGAGGTTTAAATTGCAAAAAATCCTGGAAAAAAGAATAGTGTTCCCGTCCACTGTGAGAGAGCGTTGGTTTTTCGGGAAGCTTTAGACACTCCTCACAGCCAGTTAGGAATCTGCATGACTTTACCGGCCTGCCATCTCTCTCCCCCCGAGGTGGGCCCAGAAAAAGTGCTCCTCAAAGTAGAGGGGGGTCCGCGGGAAGTTAATTTTTTAGGGCGTGCAAAATCCTTGGCCAGGTAAAGGGGGGGTCCCTCCGTGTCACAGTTCCGGGACCCCCAAAAAAGCGTAGGTTTTTGCGACGCCGCGGTTTTCGGGTCCCAATTTTTTCGCGAAGTAATGTTGCATTTTTTATTTTGTGAGATTCGTGTTTCCGTGGGATGACGTTGTTTTACATGAGGCTACTTGTGTCCGAGATCTACAATCCTCTGGGCTTGGGATTTATCTGGCCAGAGCGGAGTTGCAGGGGCCCGAATCATACGATTCGCTTGTCAAAGTACGGGGTCTAAGCAACAGACCTCCTGTGCCCTGGCGCCGCTTTGGTCGGTTTCCGATGTTTGAGAGGTCGCCGGGGTTTTCGGGGGAGATAATTGGGCGGCGTGACTCATTGGTGCTGAGGGGGATCGTGCCCCCCTGCGGCTGGGAAATTGGGAAGGGTTTGATTTGGCATTGTTTTTTCCTTTTACCCCTGGCTTTGTTCGACAGATGGAGAAGTAGGTGGATTTTTTAGAAAGTCTTTTTGTCTTCGTTAGCGGAGGAGGGGTTGTGTAGAAATTTTCCCCTTATGGCCAAAAGGAAGAGAAGAGGGCCGCCGCGGGGGTTTCAGCCCAGGTCCTTCCGTGGGTTTATTTTTACTCCTCATGGGAAAAGTAGGTTGGGAGAATTACATAACAGGAGTTGTGATGGGTTTGATGCTGGATCCTTGGAAAAAAATTCGATAATAAATTGATTAGCTCAAGATGTGGTGCACCACTAAGGGCTTTCAAAGAACCGGGGGATAGCAAATTCAGGTAGAGTAGATTTACAGAGCATTTAATTTCTTAACTGTCCAAAGGTGTCACTGCAGGATCGGGTTTTAAAATAGGGGGTACCAGAAGTAATTATTGCCCCGGAAACACGAGCTTTGCAGAAAAGGTTCCTGGCTTTGGGTCTGCGTGACTTTTGTGGTTTTTAAAAAAAAGGTGGGTGGAACGTGGTTTACATTTTTCCCCCCAAGGGGTTTTCACTTTGCAGGGGCAGTTTTTTTGAGCTGAAAACTGTGTACAGTGGCGATTCCTATCTGCAGTAGTGGGGACTGTCGTCTGGTTTTCACGCTAGGTTACGCTGTGGGGCGGGGGGTGTAGAAATTTACCGGCGCCTGCTTTTGGGAGGAGCCTTGCTGTGCAGGGATTTACAATATTTGAAAGGTGGGAAGTGTCCAGCTCAGTGATGGGGTCCCTTTTTCTTTTTGGGGTTTTTTTGTTGTTGTTAAAATGGGGTTTGTTCCCGCCAAAGTTTTTGTATTAGGAGGGAAAGATGGGGGGAGGGGTGGGAGAAATAGGTCAGTGTTCCTCCTGGAGCTGCTGTGTCTGCCGATGAATGGGGTGCAATTCACTGCAGGTGATGGGTGAATGGGCCCAACAGTCCCTTAACAGATGTTTTTGGACGGCCACACAATCTCTGCGTTGTGTCAGCAGAGCTCCTTGTGGAAAATGGCTGTGTTTCCCGCCACTATCTCGCGGTCATACAGTGGGGGGGGGGGGGTGAGGGTGTGGGTACGGGGGAATTAGGGTTAGCTGGACGGGCCAATTAACGGGAAACAGTTCTCCCACCTGCGGTCTCGACGGTGCTGGTTCACCGCTGTTAACTGGCCGAGATTCGTCCTGGGCCCTTGGTAAATGTGAGCTGAGCACCTCTTCTCGTGGCGGTCGTTGTTGCGTGGGCCGTTAGTTGGAGATCTTCTGCGCCTGTTGTGCCAATGTGACGGGCACTTCAGTGATTGCCGAGCGAGGCTTTAGTGCACGGTGCTGCCGTGTGAGGCTGATGTCTTTGTCACAGTGGGTGGTGGTGGTCCGGCGGCACGGTCCGCTGCGCAGTCGAGAGAGCCGGTGGCGGTGCCCTGCAGTGCGGTCAAGGCCGCCTCTATTCCCAGACGGGTCCTGTTCTCAGAGGGCCCGCTCTAGTAAGGGAGGTGGTTCAAGCGGCGCGTCACCCCGATCCCGGGTTGCCGTTCGTGCTGCGGGCCCGCTGTACCTGGTTGCCGCTGATGCACGTCTCTCAGTTGCGGGTCGCAGGAACAACGACGCAGCTCGCCCTGGTCTCTGCCGGCTGTTCCAGTCTCGGGATGCAGGCAAGGTCACCGCCGGGTAAGGTCTGTTGTTGTGGGTTGTTGTGAGACTGCGGAGCGCGTGGTGCACCCCGCTACTCAGTACAGGTGCTCAGGCTGTGCTTTCTCCCGTCTTAAGATGGCCGCCGCGGCAAGCGGCAGGGCCGGGTGAGATCTAAGTCGATCTCTCTGGCTCCCGGGGATCAATTTGGGGCTCCCAAAGCAGATGGGTCAGGTGCAGCAAGGCTTCATACGGCTTGTCCTCTCACTAGATGGTGTTGCACGGGGTTTTAGGTGCCGATTTGGCCAGCTGCTGAGAGGCTTCTTTGAGGAGCTCGGTAAAACGCAGCCACATTCAGTAGTCCCGCCCCCGGAAGTCTCTGTTGGTATATTTAATTCGTGCAAAACCACTTTTTCTTATCCGTATAACTTTTAAATAGCTGTATTGCAATTTGATGCGCCCCAGTTTTTTTCAAATAGCCACGTTGTACGGCAATTTTGATAGAAATTTTTTTTAGTAACTGTTCTCGTTTGTCATTGCTGCAAAAAACACAATTTGTCATCCGTGTAACTTTTGAATAGTTTTATTGCACTCGGTGAATCTCAGTTTGGCGCGGATAGCACACTTGTATGATAGTTTGTTGAAAACTATCAATTCCTAGTCCTAGTGGGCAGTTGTAAATCCCTGGGACTGAAGGAAGAACACTGTTGATTTTGTCTTACGGTTCTTCCACCAGACCGCATTTCACAGGTATTCGATAGAAACAATTCTGTTTCTAATCCTAGTTGGCTGTTGGAAAATAGAGGGATTTAAGAATTGCTGTGATTTGCCATCTTTTAATAAGAGACTGTCAAAAACTCTTCCATACCTTTTTAAATTTTTATCTTTCTGAACATGGAGCGAAATGCAGGTGGTAAGCGAGCAAAGAGGGGTGTAGGACATGGAGGTAGAGGTACGAGAGAAGGTGCTCCTTCCAGTGCTGGTGACAACACGCAAGCCAGCGGATCTTCAGTTGCAGGACCGTCAGGCCTGTCATCGCTGGGTCGGTGCCCTGTGAATCTCAGTAACGAACAGCGTCGCCAATCTGTTCTTCAGTGGTTAATGCAACCTGCATCCAGCAGTCTTACCTCCTTGTCCTCCCAGTCACGGCCACAAATGTCGTCATCATCGTCAGCATCCATCCAACATGAAGCGAAGGCAGCCCAAATGTCAACTCGTGTACCCACCACTGTGGATAATCCATTTTCTGAAGACCTCTTTGATGACAAAATGCGGTTGGGGTCAGAAGGCATTTCAAAAGATCAAGAGGCCAAAGAGGATGATTTTGTCTGCTCTGACGCCCAATCGCTGATGCCATCAGAGGAGGAGAAGGAAACCGGTCAATCGGCAAAAATCCTGGGCGGTCGGCAACGCCCTGCAGTGCCTGTTGCTTGTAGCCCGCAGCACCAGGATGTAGAATGTCAGGACGAGAAACTCACCTGTGTTGTTGATGATGATGACGACATTGCGGATCCAACGTGGTCTTTTCAGCAGAATTTGCTTGCGAGCGCTTCATCACTGGACGAGGAGGAAGATGATGGGGTAGTGTCAGTACGAGTGCCGCCTCAAAAAGGGATTGGGCGTTTGCACAAGTCTGCTGAGATTTTTCCGCCAGCCACGATCAGCGGAAACACCGCTCCTCGCTTATCGCCGTCGAAAAGGTCCAGGTCCTCTCAAGCCTGGGCTTTTTTCGAGCACACCTCTGATTCCTCCAGCAATGTCATATGCCGCCTTGCCTTAAAAGCATCAGTAGAGGGAAGAATCCTAGGTGTTTAACCACCATCAACATGTCTAGTCACATGCAGCGATTCCATGAGTTGAAATGGAGGCAACACTTGGCCAAAAAAGGCCACACCGATCCCGGGCTTCCAGCCACTGTCACACCTTCCGTCTCCGCCTCCTCCTCTGCCATGACCAAGCGTTCCTCAGCTGCCCATGTCTCTCAGAGTCATGATCAAGGATCAGCCTCCACTTCAGCCTCCACTGTCGCCCGAGTACCACCAGCACCACCAGAGACCCATCCTACCCCTTCTTCTTCTGCCAGTTTGATGACCTGCACACCGTACAGCGACCAGTCTAGCAGCCAGCCTTCTGTCTAACAGGATTGGGAGCAGAAGAAACAATTTAACCCAAACCATCCCATAGCCAAAAGCCTGAATGTCGGCATTGCCAGGCTTTTGGCCTTGGAAATGTTGCCTTTCCGTCTGGTGGACACAGATGGGTTCCGCCACATCATGGCCCTTGCCTGCCCCCAATACCAGATGCCGAGCAGGCATTTCTTTTCCAGAAAAGCCGTCCCTGCCCTGGCCAGCCACGTGTCATCTAAAATTTCAAGCGCATTGTCTGCATCTGTGTCCGGCAAAGTCCATCTGACCACCGACACATGGACTAGTAAGCACGGCCAAGGCCGCTATATCTGTGACAGCTCACTGGGTGAGCTGGGTGAATGTCTCTGGTGCTAATGGTGGCTCTCAGGCTCGGCGCACGCTCTTCAAAACCGCAGGCATGGTGCAGGGTTCTTTTCACCAAGGTCCACTGGTAGCATCACATGCCCAGAGAAACCAGGCCGTGTTGAAATTAATCTGTCTTGGAGACCGTCAACACACAGGTCAGGAGCTGTGGATGGCTCTTTGCAACGAGACCGAGTGCTGGCTGGGTGACAAGAACCTTGTACCAGGGAAGGTGGTGTGCGATAACGGTCGAAATCTGCTGGCCGCCCTTAAGATCGGTAGGCTGGAACACATCCCTTGCCTGGCACACATCATGAACCTTGTCGTACAGAAATTTCTAAAGCGCTACCCGGTTCTGGACTGCCTGCTGTGGAAGGCTCGAGGTCTGAGCTCACACATCCGCCGTTCGCACCCTGCTTCTTCCCGCCTGGCTGCGTTGCAGCGTCAGCTCGGCCTCCCCGTCAACCGTCTCATTGTTGACGTGGCAACACGCTAGAATTCCACCCTCCACATGCTCCAGCGATTGTCGCAGCAGCAAATTGCCATTACGCAGTATGAAGTGACACATGGCCTGACAAGCAGCGGTGCGGACCTCGGGGTGTTGAGCCACCGAGAGTGGAGGCAGGTGAAAGAGCTATGCACCATCCTTGCCAGTTTGGAAGAAGCCACCAAAATGGTCGGCGGAAAATCCCTTGTCAGCACGGCATTTGGTGTCTTATTTTCTGGAACGCGGGGACACTCGAAACCATCCCACCAGCGACGGAGGGGGGAGACGGACACAGATGCAGCCCGGGAGCCTTTCTCTCCATCGAACCCAGAAGGCCAACAGTTTCACAACTTTTCGGTCTTCATTAGGCAGGGGTTTCGGTGCCCCGGGCTGGGAAGGGGGGGTGCCTCAGCTCTCAGGCTACAGCATCTGAGGCAAGTCGGGCTGTGTTGAAGCTGTCCCCGGGGGAAAGGGAGGGGGAGGAGGATGGGGTATTCCTGGAGACCGAGTTACTAGGGTTTCCCTGCCTTGGAAAGGGGTTTTTTGGCCGGATTTAGGCAGGGGAGGAAGATAAGGCAGATCATTTTGTTTAGTCCCCCTCAAAACCAGGGCTTGGGAAATAAAGGTCCATCTCTCAAGAGTGCTTGGATCTCCATTTCCCCCAACATGATCCTGCATTAAGGCCATCAAACGAACAAAGTTTTTGGGGGGCCCACACTCCTTGACCCCCCGTAAAAAAAGCAAAACTAGCATTTTCCTTCCAGCCCCCCCAAATAGAGAGTAAAAATGCAAAAATTGGAGCCCTTTCCGTTTGATCAATGGAACATCGTTGCGTCTGTTTTACGCCCCTTCAAAGTCATGGTGGAAAAACGTCAGCAAGTGACACAGTAGAGTGCCAAAAGCCGCCAGCAGGCATTGGGGAAAACCCTAAAGGGGTACCTCGGGCAACCTTATTTACCACCTCCCCAATGCAGTAATGCGGGGGCCACATACAACATACAGAGACCGGTTTAAGATCATGATGCAACGATATCTGCGCCCAAAACACCGATTTTTTTTGGATATGTCCGGACCCAACGACTTCGGGGTACCCAAAAATGGTTGATTGGCCCGAGCTTGCCGCCACGCCATGATGTTTTGCCCTTTGCCCAGAAACCCAAGGTCATTTGAGCGGACCTTTCAGCACAGCTGGAGGAGTCATTACAGACAAAATGCATAGGGCTTTCCCAAGATAATGTTGATCGTTTGACTTTTCATAAAGATAAATCGGGCTGGTCTTGATGATGTTGTGGCCCCAATTGCTGGGGCCCCATTATTCCCGGGGTTTCTTCAATTCCTCTTCAAACAGAAATGGTCCTTTTGAAATTTTTTTTTTTAAATGTAAAATTCTTACTGCAATTTTATTTCATTTCCCCAAAAAGGTCATTTTGCTGGTTTTTCGGTAAGGAGACGGTAAAAAAAGACACCAATTTTACATGGTTTCATGAAAAAAACACATTTACTCACTTCATCTTTAAAAAGTTTTCGCATTGTCAATGGTTTTGAGGTCATGTTGCTGTGAAAACGCTAAAATCAAGGTCCTTTGGAACAGAAATGTGGCTTCTAAGTAAAAATTTCCCCCCTACAATTTTTTAACAGGGGCTGAGAAGTCTTTTTTATAATTTTTTTGGGTCTGTGCTGTAAAATGCACCTATATCAGGTCCTATTTTAAAAAAATTTTGGGTTTTCTAAAAGCATTTTTTCTTCACAATTGTCAACAGTGGCTCAAGTGTGATGTTTTGAAATTTTATGGGGGCAGGTTCTGTCAAAACAGGAAATAGGTAGAACACTGTTAATGGACACTATTGCAAAATGCTTGTTTTTGCAAGATTTTTAACAACTAGAAATCCCTGTAGTGAGAAAACCCCGTTTAATACAAATTAAAAAAAAAGGAAAACAAAGGGTGGTGGGATTCCATCTATTTTAAAAAAAGTGTTTCTAGAATTAAATACTAAAAAAAATTGCATGTAAAAAATAGTGATACAAAAATTCCTCTGCTTTGTACAAGGGGGGTCGGGAAGACTTGAACAGATGTAGGTTTTTCAGAGGACATGGGATGGAGCACATTCGCCCCCCCAAGAACAGAGACAATTTTCCCCAAAACCGTTGAGTAAAACGAGAAAAAGAAAGCCAAAAAAAAGGGGACCTGGGTGAAACAGGAGCGTCAACCAAACCCTTTTTTAAGTGAAAACTAAATTGGTCCACACTCATACGGAGGGCAATGCTCTAGTGAGGGAGAAATTTCTCAAACCTAACCCCGGGCTTGACTTTGGGGACTGAGGAAGGCTGGGGGTCAGTCACACTTTGCTTCCTCACTCTGCTTCAGCACCTGTTTTCTTGCTGCGTCTAAGTGCATTTTTTTTCCGTGTTAAAGGAGCGGACCAAAAACCCGGGGCTCTCCAAACCGCACCCCCGTAATTGGCCCCGCTAGCTGAAAACCTGCGTGTAATAGATGACGGACGTCAGCCCTTTTCTCACCACACCCACTGAAGTTTCCGGCCCCCTTCCAGTTAACCTGCGTGATCCACGTTTACGCCTCACCCACCTTATCATAATTTCCCTTAAACCCCCTTTACATTTGAATGCAGGTTTTCAGACAGGGTCGTTGACCTACTGGGGGCATTGTTTCATTTGCTTCAATTCTAATGTCCTGGAAAAATGTACCATAAAGGGAAGTACCTTAGCCGCAGCAGTATTGGAAAACAGTTGTTTTTTTAAAAAGTTTATTTGTTATTGGGGAAATTTTCTGCTGACCTATAAGGGCACCCTTTCGGGTTTTTTGGGGCATGCTGGTTACAGGATATGGATAATCAATGCCATTTCATAAAATACTGTTAAAGTACTTTCTTTCCCGGCACTTTTTAAACTGTGGGTATGAGGTTTTAGAGTCATGCGTGGGCCAGGACAGGTTTTAGTAAATGTCCCGTTTAACTAAAATGGGGTTCAAAGACTCCTTCTTCCGCCCTTTTTTAATCTGGGGGTCATGCGGGTTTTTGGGGTCAGGTGTGGCCCCGGGAATGTTAGTCCATGTCCAGTTAACTAAAATGGTGGTTTGAAAAACTCCTTTTTCCGGCAATTTTTTAAACTGGGGTCATGCAGGTTTGGGGCTCAGCTGCGGTCCAGGAAGGGATAGTAAATGTCCAGTTTTAACTAAAATGTGGTTCAAATTTTAATGCCCTTTTGGCCTTTTTTTAATTTGTGGGTCAGCAAGTTTAAGGGCATGTGTGGTACAAGACAGGGGTAGTGAATGGGCTGTGAGTTTTTTTCTGTGACTCTTGTTGCCTAAGGTGTTGCTAAGATGTAGACGTATCCATTGATGTTTGGATTTAATTCGGCTTTCCAGCCCTGTTTGGGTGTAAGAATGAAGGTGTTGTTCCTCTCCCATAGACTTTAATGGTCATCGGTGATAATCTGTTATTGACTATCGGAAATCGTCATGATAATTGCCGATATCAACTATAGAATCGATAACGATAGTTGAAACAATCGTTCATCACTAATCATAAGCTTAATCACACATTGTATGTAAGCATACATTTTTTCACTTTTAAAATTTCTTGCACAAGTAGCCAGATTGAGTAATTTGACCAATAGTAAGCCAATCAATACTTTACTTTCAGGGCTAATGTTGGGCTTCTGATACATGAAGCAAGAACTCCATATAACAAACCACATAAGTGGGTACTTATGTCCAGCCAAAGGAGGTGAGCCACAATGGCCTGCATAGGGGAGGTGATTGACTAATTCCTCAACTAATGGGCGGAAGTGTCTGATTTGGGGCGGACTGGGGGCAGTCCCGGAAAGTCCAAGGGTGGTCCTTAGAGGTCTGGAGGTGGTTCGAGAGAAGTCCATGGCAGATTTATCCCCCACCGCCTGCCAAGTTGTGCAGGTCTGCTATACAAGTGTGATGGCTTGTGTTTATAATGTAAGCCATTAGGCTGTGATGGATTCTTCTCATGCCTTTTCCCACATGGTTGTTATCAGTGTGTGCCCCTCTTAGTCTCTTGATGATGAGGTTCCCCTAAGTTGAGCCTCAATGTTCAGTAATTCACAGCATATTTAGCAATCTACCACAACATGGTTTGGTGGGAAAACCATTAAAGCATCATCTTATACATGGAATGATGTCGGATGATATAGACGATAACCTTGACAGTAATTTGTACAGCTGGTGCATGCTAAGTTCCTTCTGAACAATTATATGTGCCAGATTGGACTGGTAGAACCAATGCCACATAACATGTTCTTCAATCTCAGCAGTACACTACTAACACTAAAAAACTATCAAAAGGCACATAGGAATTTTTGGAAAAGCATTTCTGCTACTTACAATACATGAAGAATTTTTTAGGTTCTTATTTCACATTTTTGATCAAAACGGCTTAAGCGAGGGGAACTCAATACAGGTGGGAACCTACTCTAACGTTACCTCTCTTAGTGCATGTTCAGACCTCCACATTTCAGGGAGAGAAGGTCCGGCTACAAGGCCCTCTGCATTGATTTAAAAACCTGTGCAGGTTGGTGGAGATCATTGTAGAGTACCTTGTATCCGGAGCCTTCTCTCCCTGAAATGTGGAGGTCTGAACAGGCCATAAGAGAGGTAATGTTAGAGTAGGTTCCCATCTGTATTGAGGTCCCCTTGCTGATTGGGATGTGAGCTTAAGCAGTTTTTATCAAAAATATGAACTAAGAGCATCAAAAATTGTTCATGTATTCTAAGTAGCAGAAATGCTTTTCCAAAAATTCCTATGTGCTTTTTGATACTTTTTTAGTGATAATAGTGTGCTGCGGATATTGGATTGTGTTTGTATGTTACTGCCACATCAGGGTACACCTATGCTCATTTTTTTCAAAAAAGTTTTTTGGATGTGCAGACCAAATATTGTTTTCAAGACATAACATGTTCTTGACAGCACTTGTTAAAGACTCTTGATACAGATAAAATTGATGTAAATGAATGGGATAATGAATTATAAGACTGGCAGAGGAAGGAGCGATTAGTATTTTCATGTAATTGCCCAAATGTTCCTCTGAGCCATATAATCATGAATGATAAACACAATTCAAACTTACAGAACGTCCCAGAGGTGTCAAGATCCAATAACTCTGTGGGGAAAAATACAAGTATAAAATGCCATGTAAACAGGCTGGTTAGATGGAGAGTGACAGTCAGCCTGGCACGTACTGTCACGCCAACACCCTGAAAAGGTAATGAGATCCATGTCCTCCTAACTTGTCTTCCTCTACCTACCATGTATGATCTCCTTCTATTAATATCTATTGCTTCTTATTTATTCTTAGTGTGTCTCCATATTTTCTTAATGGACATTTCACCATGAATTTCCTATCTGATCCTTTTTAATGTATCTCCATGAGGGTCTGACGACTGTTTCTCTACTTGTCCCCACGTTTTTTCTAATTATCTTCACTTTATGCATCTCCATATATTTCTGTCTTCTCTCTCTATTTTCTCTCCCAACATCTTTTTGGTGTCCTTTTCTATTGATATTCCCATACCCTCATGTTCCCACGTCTTCCTAATTATCTTCTCTTTAGGCATCTCCATATCTTTCTTTTTACTCTCCTTGTATCTCTATGTCTTTCTGGAGTCCTTGTCTATTCATATTCCCATATTCTGATGTCCCCCAGTTTTCCTGTTCTCTCCTTTATCTTAAGTCTTTCTGATCATATTCATCTTATTTATCACCAAGTCTTTTTGATCATTGATTTATTCTATATATTTACAAGACTTTGAAATAATTTTCATCTACTTTTTTTTTATCTCAGTCTTTACGGATCACAAATCTTTCCAATTATCAAATTCCTGGTCGTCTTCTTTATTTTTATCTCCCTGGCTTCCCATTTTATGTTTTAATCTCTGCCTGTATTCCTGATCATGTTGTCCTTATGTACCCTAACATTTTCTTGACTTCACCATCTCTTCAGAGCTTTCTTCAATATATCCAAATGTATTACAAGCTGTGTTATCTCTTTATTCATGACTTCTTGTTTCCTCTCAGTGTATCTCGGCATCCTTCTGACAAGCTGCTTAATAACTCAACATCTTCCCGACTATCCCCTCTCTTCCCTAATATCTCTCAATACATGTTAATATCCTAAAGGTTGACCTCTTTCTTTGTATCTCCATGTCCTCCGTCTTTCTTTGTGCATCTCCTTGTGTTTTTGACCATTTTCTCACTATGTACCCTAACATCTTCTTGACTATCTTCTCTCTTTGTAGTTTTCTTCAAAATATCATAATGTTTTCAAAGTTGTCTTCTCTCTATTTTTATGATTTCATGTTTCCTTTGAGGGAATCCCTGTGTCCTCCTGACAACCTGCTTATTAACTTAACATCTTCCTGACTATCACCTCTTTTCCCTAATTTCTATTGAAACATTTTGATATCCTAAAGATTTTCTCTTTGTGTATCTTCTTCTCCTCCAGCTTTCTCTTTGTGTATCTCCTTGTTTTCGTGACCATTTTTCATTTTGTACAATAACATCTTCTTCACTATCCTCTCTCTTTGCAGCTTTCTTCCAATATATCCTAATGTCTTCAAAGTTGTCTTCTCTCTATCTTCATAACTTTCTATTTCCCATCAGTGTATCTCGGCGTCTTTCTGAATATCTTGTTGTTAAAGCCACATCTTCCTGACTATCCCCTTTCTTCTCTAATTTCTATTAAAACATTTTAATATCCTATACAATGACCTCTCTCTTTGTATCTCCATGTCCTCCTACCTTCTCCTTGTATCTCCTTGTCTTCTTGACCATTTTCTCATTTTGTCCCTCCTTGCAGCTTTCTTCAATTTATTCTAATATCTTCAAAGTTGTCTTCTCTCTATCTTCATGACTTCTTATGTCCTCCCCATGTATCTCGGCGTTCTTCTGACCACCTTCTTGTTAACTCAACATCTTCCTGACTATCCCCTTTCTTCCCTAATATCTCTCAATACATTTTAATATCCTAAAGTTTGACCTCTTTTTCTATATCTCCATGTCCTCCGACTTTCTTTGTGCATCTCATTATTTTCTTGACCATTTTCTTACTATGTACCCTAAAATCTTCTTGACTATCTTCTCTTTTTGTAGCTTTCTTCAATATATCCTAATGTCTTCAAAATTGTCTTCTCTCTATTTTTATGACTTAAACTTTCCTCTGAGGGAATCCCTGTGTCCTCCTGATTATTAACTTAACATCTTCCTAACTATCCCCTCTCTTCCCTAATTTCTATTGAAAAATTTTAATAACCTAAACAATGATCTCTCTCTGAGTATCTCCATGTCTTGTCTTCTCTCTATCATCATGACTTCTTGTGTCCTCTCAGTGTAACTCGGTGTCCTTTTGACCATCTTCTTGTTAACTCAACATCTTCCCAACTATCACCTTTCTTCCCTAATTTATATTAAAACGTTTTAATATCCTATGGATTGTCCTCTTGCTGTGTATTTCCATGTCCCCCTACTTTCTCTTTCTCTCCATATCCTCCTACTTTCTCTGTTTATCTCCTTGTCTTCTTGACTATTTTCTCATGATGTATCCAAATATCTTCTTGACTGTCCCTGCTCTTTGCAGCTTTCTTTTAATATACTCTACTGTCTTTAAGCTTGTCTTCTTTCTATCTTCCTAACTTGCTGTTTCTTCTCTACATCCTCCTGACCATCTTCTTGCTAATGTCTTTCTATCTCCTCTCTTCCCTAATTTCTATTCATGCATTTTAATATGTAAAAGAGTGACCTCTCTCTTTCTATAGTGGTTTAAAAAAGTATTTGCTTACTTCCTGTTTTCTTAATCTTTTGGATGCTGGTAACACTAAAAAGTTTCAGATTACCAAACAAATTTAAATATAAGACAAACATAATAGAAGTAAACACAAATTACAGTTTTAAAATGAAGACCTTTATTATTAAGGGAAAAAGTAATCAAAACCTACAGGGCCCTATGTTTTCTCAAATCTGTGGGAAGCAGCGTTCAATTTCCCTAGTCTCACCTGTCCTCTAGCAAGAAATCACTTAAATAGGACCTGACTGACAAATTGAAGTAGACCAAAAGATCCTTAGAAGCATCATGGGGAGACACAAAGAAATTCAGGAACAAAAGAGAAACAAAGTGCATGAGATCTATCAGTCTGGAAAAGGTTCTAAAGCCATCTCTAAAGCTTAGGGACTCAAGAGAACCACAGTGAGATCCATTATCCAGAAATGGAGAAAAGACGGTACTGTGGTGAACCTTCCCAGGAGTGGCCGGACGTCCAAAATTACCCCAAGAGCACAGCGATGATTTATCCAAGAAGTCAAAAAACACCCCACAAAATCCAAAGAACTGCAGGCCTCACTTGCCTCAGTTAAGGTCAATGTTCATGACTCCACCATAAAAAAGAGACTTTGCCAAAATTTCCACATGGCAGAGCTCCAAGATCAAAACCACTATTGAGCAAAAAGAACATAAAGGCTCATCTCAGTTTTGCCAGAAAACATCTTACTGATCCTCAAGACTTTTGGTAGAAGATTCTGTGGACTGACGAGACAAAATTTTTACTTTTTGGAAGGTGTAAGTCCTATTACATCTGGCTTAGAAGCAACACACCATTTCAGAAAGGGAACATCATACTAACAGTAAAACTTGGTGGTGGCATTGTGACAGTCTGTGGCTGTTCTGCTGCTTCAGGACCTGGAAGACTTGATGTAATAAATGGAACCATGAATTCTGCTGTCTACCAACAAATCCTGAAGGAGAAGGTCAGGCCATCTGTTTGTGACCTCAAACTGAAGTGCTCTTGGGTTATGCAGCAGGGCAATGATCCAAAATACACCAGCAAGTCCACCTCTGAGTGGTTTCAGAAAAGCAAAGTGAAGACTTTGGAGTGACCTCTTCAAAGTTCTGACCTTAATCCGATTGAAATGCTGTGATATGACCTTAAAAAAAGTGGTTCATGCTTGTAAACCCTCCAATGTGGGTGAATTACAACAATTCTGCATAGATGAGTGGCCAAAATTCCTCCAGAGCGTTGTAAAAGACTCATTGGCATTTATCACAAATGCTTGATTGTAGTTGTTGCTGCTATGGGTGGGCCAGCCAGGTATTAGGTTTAGGGGGCAATTACTTTTTCACACAGGGCCCTTTAGATTTTGATTACTTTTCCCATGAATAATAGATCTTCATTTAGAAACTGCATTTTGTGTTTACTTGTGTTATGTTTGTCTAATATTTAAATTTGTTTGGTGATCTGAAAAATTTAAATGTGACAAAGATCCAAAAGATTAAGAAATAGCGAAGGGGGCAAATTTTCTTTTTCACGCCACTTGTATCTTCATGCCCTCTTACCGTCTCTGTGAATATCATTGTTTTCTTGACCATTTTCCCATTATGTTCCACAACATCTTATTGCCTATCCCTCTATCTTCCAATATATTCTAATGTCTTCCAGTTATCTTCTCTCTATCTTCATGACTTCCTGTTTTCTCTTTGCATCCTTCTGACCAAAGCAACATCTTCCTAATAATCCCCTCTCTTCCCTAACATTGATCACTTTCGGAGTATCTCCATATCCTCCTACTTTCTCTGTGTATCTCTTTGTTCTCTTGACAATTTCTCATTCTGTATCTTAACATCTTTTTGACTATCCTCTCTCTTCCTAGCTCTCTTCAATATATCCTAATATCTTTAAAGTTGTCTTCTCTCCATCTTCATGACTTCTTGTGTCCTCTTAGTGTATCTTGGCGTTCTTCTGACGACCTTCTTGTTAACTCAACATCTTCCCGACTATTGCCTCTCTTCTCTATTTTCTATTAAAACATTTCAATATCCTAAACAATGACCTCTCTCTATGTACTGTATCTCCATGTCCTACTACCTTCTCCTTGTATCTCCTTGTCTTCTTGACCATTTTCTCATTTTGTCCCTCCTTGCAGCTTTCTTCAATTTATCCTAATATCCTTAAAGTTGCCTTCTCTTTATCTTCATGACTTCTTGTGTCCTCATTGTATCTTGGCGTCCTTCTGACCATCTTCTTGATAACTCAAAATGTTCTTGGATGTCTCTTCTCTTCCCCAATTTCTATTAAAACATTCTAATAAACTAAGGAATCATTTCTCGCTGCGTATCTTCACGCCCCCCTATTTTCTCTTTCTGTGTATCTTCATATCCCTCTACTTTCTTTTTCTCTGTATCTTCATGTCCCCCTACTTTCTCTTTCTCTGTATCTTCATGTCCCCCTACTTTCTCTTTTTCTGTATCTTCATGTCCCCCTACTTTCTCTTTCTGGGTATCTTCATGTCCCCCTACTTTCTCTTTCTGTGTATCTTCATGTCCCCCTACTTTCTCTTTCTGGGTATCTTCATGTCCCCCTAGTTTCTCTTTCTGTGTATCTTCAGTCCCCCAACTTTATGTTTATGTGTATCTTAATGTCCCCCTACTTTCTCTTTCTGTGTATCTCTACGTCCCTCTACTTTCTCTTTCTGTCTATCTTTACGCCCCCACTTTCTCTGTCTGTGTATCTTCATGCCCCACGGATTTCTCTTTCTGTGTATCTCCACGTCCCCCTACTTTCTCTTTCTGTGTATCTCCATGTCCCCCTACTTTCTCTTTCTGTGTATCTTCTTGTCCCCTATTTTCTCTTTCTGTGTATCTTCTTGTCCCCTATTTTCTCTTTCTGTGTATCTCCACGTCCCCCTACTTTCTCTTTCTGTGTATCTCCATGTCCACCTACTTTCTCACTTTGTGTATCTTCATGCCCGCCCAATTTCTCTTTCTGCGTCTCCTTGTCTTTCTGACCATTTTCTCATTCCGTGCCCTAACATCTTTTTGACTATCCTCTCTCTTCACAACTTTCTTTTAATATATCCTAATGTCTTCAAGTTTGTCTTCTCTCGATCTTCATGATTTCTTGTTTCCTCTTTCCTGTTTCCTCTCTGCATCTTCTTGTTAACATCTTAACATCTTCCCAAATATCTCCTTTCTTCCCTAATGTCTATTAATGCATTTCAGTATCCTACAGACTGACCTCTTGCTGTATATCTCCATGTCCTCCTGCTTCTTTCTCTTTGTTCATATGGTCATATGGTTTTCTTAACCATTTTCTCATTCTGTACCACAGCATCTTTTTGACTAAACCTTTCTTCGTACCTTTCTTTCAATACATTCTAACGTTTTCAAAGTTGTCTTCTCTCTTTCTTCATGATTTTCTTTTTCTACTCTGCATACTTCTGACCATCTTTTCAACTCAACATCTTCCCGATGATCCCCTATCTCTTCCCTAATTTCTATCAATACATCTTAATATTCTGAAGATTGTCCTCTGTCTCTGTGTATCTCCATTTTTATCTACTTTGAATTTGTATGTTTGAATTACTTTTTTTTCTATTAAATGGGCACTGCCCTCAACATTTTTCTTTTCACATTGACAAATAATATGCAACTCTTATATGGATTTTTTTTAAATTGGGTGAGTTTTTTAATATCTTTTTTTAATCATAAGTTTTTTTTTAAGTTCCCCTGTGTATATAAGTCTCTCTGACTTCCCTTCTTTGTGCTCTAATAGCACAGCAGTGACAGGATTGCTTTAGGGTTCTTCTTTCAAGCAAGCTATGGGCTGAGAAGTGTAAGTATTATCAGCAGCACCTGATAAGTATGAAGAAACCTCCAGTGCAGAAAAAGATTACCCCATTTTCATTTCATGTATTGATCATTTCCTTATGACCTAGTCTAGAACAATAGAGCAATTGTTATGTCATTACTTACTATTTGTAAGTAGGCTATAAAGAGGTAAGCAACAGCTGAAGTAAAGTGAGATTTGTCTGCCCTGCCAGTCAGAAGTTTTATCTCACAGACAGAGAAGGACAATATTTTATAAGTAAAACTTTAATTGCATAGGACTGCCAAAATGAAAAGAAATATTACCAAAACTTCTATCAAAAATTGTTTTAAAGCAATATTGGTTTCAACAAAAATATTCCTTACTGAATGAAGTGTCCCTTTAAACTTAAATTGCCCCACCACACAGGAGCCAAGTTTTCCTACTTTGAAAATCACCTTCTGTGATTCCATCCTTTCCAACAAAGCCCATATTTTGACATTTTTTTTAATACTTGGAATACCATAGCCAAATCTTGTTTTGCGCGGTTGACCACAGTATAAAACTATTGAGGAGAACATCCACATACTCCGAAAAGACATGGAATTAATCTCCTTTGTCTTTGAGTCTCTTAAGCTGTTTATACAGGTAAAGGAACAAAACCATCAAGGAACAATATTAAAAACTTTTCTTTAAGTGTATTAAAATCGAGCATTTATAAATGTGACTGATTCTCATCCGATCTTTACATTTAGTTTGTTTCCACACGAAAAGTATTTGAACACTATTTTCCACAAAATCTGAGGATTTTTAACTCTGTTTTCATTTTTTGGCTTGTTTTTTGGCGCATTTTACAAATTCGGTTTTTCAATTGTTTTTTTGGAAGACAGTGCAACATACAACACTATTGGGTTTGTTTTACCCGGATCTGCACTAAAAAGTGCACAAAGTTTTCTAATCGTTTTTTCATGCCATTTCTTTGACTTCAATAGTAAATTTTCCACTGTTTTCAGCATGATATCTGACAGAAGATTTCAGAAAATCCTAATCATGTGGACTAAAATTCAGGTTTTCTTTTGAGATCTATGGGGACGGTTTTAATATTGTATTTTAATGGTTTAAAAATTCCGAATCCAGGTCAAAAACTATTGTAAATCCTTGCCTTGTCAATGAGCCCTTACAATAAATATGAAGTAACAACTGAGCTAGTTTCAGGAGCAGCTTCTGTTGGATGATCGTACTGATTGTCTTTTTGATTTTTTTTCAAGCCACTGTTTGTCAATCTATGTTTAAATGGCTCTTTAATGGGTTGTGCTATAAAGTGAATCCCCCAGCGATATGATCTGTTAGAGTGCATGGATTTTACAGAGGGGACTATTTAATTCCGAACCCCATTATATGAGCCAGAATAAAGAGGTACCCTGTAAAAACATGTCTCACCATGGTACTCTTGGCATATTCAAGCATTATTTTGGATAGCTGATTATTTCAGTGCCCACTATAAAACCATCTGTCCTGCATCTTCTTGCCAAGTGAAGCTTTCAATGATGATTGCCCCCTGATGAATGGGTACATGATATTATAAAATAATTGATATTATTTGGCACCAACAAAATTGTGACATTCCGTAAATTACCAAATTTTGACCATATTTTGCCACATGGTGTTCCTTTCCTGTACTGTACAAGTTCTGCGAGCTTACCATCTGGTTCTGAATATTTTTATATAGGTATCATATAAGTTTTCGTCTTCTAAACCAGTCATCACTTTCCGGGAGAAAATTAGTACCAGTATCTTAGCCATTATGTCATATACATTTTTGAATTGCCCTTAATATGGAAATTGGCTACTTTTATCACATGATGGCACAAATAGTCCATAAAGATCTCCATACAGTATAAACCTACAGAGCTACACAGAGATCTGGAAGCCTCTATAGAGTCATTTTTCACTCTTATAATCAATAGATCTAACCAGGCTTCTTCTTCTTCCTCAGCATGGTCTTGAGCATCATAACCACCATCTTTATAACACACTTACATGTTTCCTTTGGTCAATCTCCTGCTTGTAGCCTCTACAGCCCTCCTAAGAAAGGATATTTCCAAGATGGGAACATTATAATTGGTGGATTTTTTCCTATGCACACCTCATGGGAAGAGCAAAAGTATTCATTCACGGAAAGAGTCCAGCCCCTCAGCTGCAATGCGTGAGTGTCCATCTATGTTACCATTACCCTCTGTTGTGCTTAATTGTCTTTTATAAACCCATGTTTTCCTATGAGAATGTATTGCCTATATATTTTTATTTTATACATTTTTATTTTTGAGGTTTAATCTTGATGATCGGGTATCAAAGTAAAGTTTTGAATGCGCCTTTTACCGCTAAAGAGGTTTTACCATTTGGCTGTTTCATAGAGCCCGCTCTTCTAGGCCAACTTTAAGCTCTCACTTCCTGTTCAGGCTGTTGGTGGTTCTATAGCTTCACTCTCTCACTTCCTGCGCAGGCTGTGGGTGGTTCTACAGTTTTTGGCTCCCACTTCCTGTTCAGGCTGTGGGAAGTTCTACAGCTTTCCACACTATGGTAACCATTGACCCCACCATGTTGCACTGTGCTAGTCACTGAGCCACTGTGCTGCACTATGCTAACTGCTGAGCCTCCGTATCACGCTATGCGAACCACTGAGCCACCGTGCCATGCTAACCACTGTACCAATGTGCTAGACACTTAGACATGATGCTGCACTGTACTAACCACTGAGCCACCGTTCCACACTATGATAACCACTGACCCCCCCCCATGTTGTACTGTGCTAACCGATGAGCCACCGTGCTGCACTGTGCAAACCACAGAGCCACCGTGCTGCCCAGATACTATTGGAATCTGTACCTTTCATCTATAACTGTATATCTATATATATTTATTATTGTGATGTATTTTTGCGAACCTGATTTTCTCCTCCCTACTTTCCTCACTTAGGTTCAGCGCCGTATCATACAGTTGGATGCACGCCATGTTATTTGCTACCAAAGAGATAAATGTCATTCAGTCGTTGCTTCCAAATATATCTCTGGGCTTTCACATTTTTGATACGTGTGCCCATTCTTCAGAAGCTCTCTGGGGAACTTTTTGGACTTTGTCTGGCCAAGACCATCCAACGCTAAACTACCAGTGTATTGAGAAGGTTCCTCTTACTATCATTGGAGATGCATTATCATTACCTGCTTTAGCAATGGCCACTGTGCTAGGAACATACTTGTACCCTCAGGTATGTGTGATCCTTGGCCCTGATATGTTATTTCTACTAGGATTTGTACATCAATTTTGTTCAAATATTCCTTATGGATATATTTCTTTCAAAAACGCAATCTACTAATATTAAGGTTTCCATCTGAGACTAAGACCATTCTCATGTGTGGTTTTGTTTTTGTTCTTATCCCGTAGATTGGATATATAGCATCCCTGCCATCTCTAGATAACCGTCTTCTGTATCCATCCTTCTTCCGCACCATTCCTAGTGACAACAGACAAGCCAAGGCCTTGGCCGCACTTGTTGGCTACATGGGGTGGAACTGGGTTGGCTTACTGTCTCTCAATGAAGACTATGGAATTATCGGTTCTCAGGTTCTCAAAGAAGAGCTCCAGAGACTGGGAGTGTGCATTGCATACCATGAAAAATTCGGTCAAACAACCCCTCTTACGAAATTGAACTACATTGTAGACTTGGTCATTCGGTCATCAGCTAAGGTTGTCATAATATTTTCCAGAGAACCTTTCGCCTCTTCCTTCATGGAACTTTTTTTGGAGCGAGATCACACTGAACGCATCTGGCTTGGTACCGAAGGGTGGTCAAACTCACCCTTTCTTGCCTCCAAAAAGTTTAGTAAAATGATGATGGGGACTCTTGCACTGTGTTTGCATGAGATGGATATTTCTGGGTTAAAGGAATACCAACTTGCTCTAAAACCTTCAACCTCACTTCCTCAGGATATATTTATTGAAAATTTTTGGGAAATAGTTCATGAGTGTCGTTGGCCAAACAAAAGCAGTGCTGTGAAGAATGATACAGTGTGGTGCACAGGGGAGGAGAAGCTGACCAGATTTAGGAGTAATGAGTACGACTTTGATGAATTTGACTTCAGGGTTCACTATTTGGTATATAATGCAGTCTATGCTGTGGCCCATGCCCTCCATGATCTAATTTTCTGCTCATCCAGTCGAGATCAAAGTGGCAAATGTGGAACTGAAAAAGCTGTAGCCCCTTGGCAGGTACAAAGTACATTTTTACTCTACTAAATATTTTACCACAGGTTCATGTCACTCCTGGGTACTTAAAGGGGTTTTACCGTGAAGGCATTTATGTCCTACTTATCATCTTCAGCTTTCAGTGTCTTCAAAAGGGAGCATGTATGAAGTGTATGATTTGCTTGAAGTGCATAGCATGTGACCCAGCAGGCTTGACATCTCCATGCCTCCCCCCGCAGTGTTCTCACTCCTGAGTCTCTAATCAAACAAAGGTCTGTTACTGTAAAGTCAAATAACCTAAAATGTGCTGTGATTAGCTACAATGTGGTAAGCACAGAATTGAGAACACAGTGCTCCCCTGTACTGGGAACTCCCATAGAAAAGAATGGAGAACACAGCGCTGCCCTGTACTGGGAACTCCCATAGAACAGAATGGAGAACACAGCGCTCCCCTGTAGTGGGAACTCCAATAGAACAAAATGGAGAATACAGCGCTCCCCTGTACTGGGAACTTCCATAGAACAGGATGGAGAGTTGTGTACAAGTATGACCAGCTCTCCATTCTGTTCTATGGGAGATCTCAACATAGCCAAACACACCGCTCCCTGTACTGTGAACTCCCATAGAACAGAATGGACAGATGGTCACACCTGAACACGACTTGCCATTCCGTTCTATGGGAGATATGAGTATGGCTGAACAGCTCTCCGTTTTGTGAGTTCCCAGTACAGGGGAGCGCTGTGTTCTCCATTCTGCTC
>JAODAL010010983.1:0-102187 GCA_025379985.1 Phyllomedusa bahiana | reverse complement strand
TCCAAGGAGGCTTAAGGGGCACGGGGCGGGGCATTATGGGGGCCCAGGCAGGGAATGGGGGCCACAGGCGGGGTTATGGGGGGCCACAGGAGTTAGGGGGCACAGGCAGGTATGGGGGCCACGGGGCAGTTATGGGGGCCACGGGCAGGGGGGGGGGCCCCACAGGCGGGGTATGGGGGGGCCACAGGCAGTTAGGGGGGCCCAAAGGCGGGGTAGGGGGGCCCACAGGCGGGCATTATAGGGCACAGGCAGGGTTTGGGGGCCACGGGGCGGGGGATAGGGGGCCCCACAGGCAGGCTTTAAAGGGGGGCACGGGGGGGGTTTGGGGGGGAAAGGGCGGGAAATTATAGGGGCACAGGCGGGCATTATGGGGCACAGGCAGGTTTGGGGGGGGCCACCGGCGGGGTTTGGGGGGCCACAGGCGTATATGGGGGCCACGGGGAAAGTTTTGGGGGGCCACAGACGGGAAGGGGGCCACAGGCAGCAAGGGGGGGTCAACGGGCGGGGGATAGGGGGGGCCCGGGCAGCTTTATAGGGGCACAGGCGGGGATTTTGGGGGCCCACAGGAGGCATTATAGGGGCAAAGGCAGGATTAAAGGGGCACAGGCAGGGATATGGGGCCCAAAGGGATTTGGGGGCCCCCGGCAGGCGTTTTGGGGGGCCACAGGCAGGCTTTTATAGGGGCCGGGCAGTATATAGGGGCACTGAGGCAGGAAAACGCTTTTAAAAAAAAAAACATTCATACTCCCCTGAACTCCTGGGGAGCGCCTCCGCCTCTTCAGCCGCCTCCTCCGGCCAGCTCCTCGGGGCACGGCCTATGACGCGCTGTGGGGCCGGGAGGGGGCAGCGTCGCGATGAAATCACCATCGCGACGCTGCGGCTGAGGCGCACGGGGCCCGGGGGGCCTCAGCGCTGTGGGGGCCCGGCAGCCTCGCGGTGTAGGCCTGGGGTCCGATACTGTCTGCGGGGCAGGGAGCGCTCGTTTTCCTGTCCCGGGAAAAAGCCCTCAGCTGAGTGTGGGTCCAGCGGACGCACATGATTTTAAAGTCCCAGTCGGGCTCCAACCCACGGCAGGGGCCTGGGGCCCGGGGGGAAAACCGGGGCACAGGGTGTTTTTTTTCGGGGCCCACCCCCAAAATAAATCAGCCTGCGACGCCCCCCTAGCTGTGGGGGGCAAAATTTCGGGGTTATTAAAGTTTAAAACGTGGCAAAATACACCCCACAATTACACCGTGTAAACATACCCTAATGGTAAAAAAGTGGGTGCGGCAATGCTATTTTTTTAACCCAATTTCAAATTAATCTGTTTTGGAGGCCCCGAATAAAAACCTTGTACAGGGTTTGTCTCATCACTGAAAAACCCCTTTATTCTAAAAAGGCTATGGGAAAGAGCTTAACTGCGGTTACTTCTATGGGATTAGCATTCCTCCATTTAAACCACGAGCCTTTAATGTGACAGGGGTTTTTTAAAATCATGCCCGTTTTACTTTTACTGCAACAGTTGTTTCGCGTGTTTGCCCCCCATCAGTGGAGTCGGATGTGATTGAGGAATACTACATCCAATGGGGGCGCGCAGAGTCTTTTGCTCTTTTCCCATGGTTTTTTTGAAAATTTTGATTTTAGTTTGTGTTTTAAAACAAAAAAAAAAAGTGTACACGTGAAAATTGTGCCCCTCCCTAATGAAAAACTTACCCTTTTGAGGACAATCCCCTTTTCTGGGAAGCGTTTATTTTGTTTTTGTGGAAGTTGATTAGCTGATCATTTATCCCTGCAGCTGTGACTACAGAACAAATCGAGTGCTATATAATAATACTTAGATGAATCCATGTAATGCCAATTTTTCCAGAGACGGAGTTCCGATTGTATGTAGATCTACAATGTGACTCAAAGAAACAGGATACCTGTGACTGACATCTTTTTGCCCTCATAGGGTATAGGAAAAAGGGTTGGCCTATTGAGACAACCCTTGGTTTTTTTGTGGACACTGTCCCTGTCCTCCGACATGACCTCCTGTAGGAAATAGAAATAGCTTGGATTTATACTGTTGGATTCTTTATTTACTTAAAAATAAGCAGGCTTGGATGCAGATGTTTATCTCCTTACTCCTTTAGAAGTATGTAAGGTGGTTGGATTTTACCGGAAAAGATATCATTGAAATGTTCTCTTTATTCTGTGAGAATTCGGTAGAATTTGTGTGATACCATACTTAGATAGTATTTATTATACTTCTTTTTAAAAAATAAAAACTTTTTTACAATTTGCTCTGCATGACTATCAATAACTTTTTTTTGTTTTTGTGTCCAGGATCTGAGTGAGGGCTCATTTTTTGCTGGCTTACTTTGCGATCAATAGTAATAATTTAATAGACTGGACTTTTACAGGCACTGAGATACCAATTATTCTTCATGTTTTATCCTTTTTATTTATAAAATTATAAATGGGTTTGCTTTAACCCCTTCTCGACATTTAACGTAAGTTTACATTATAGTCAGGTAGGAGTAAAGGCAAATTGACTTAAATGTAACACCAAGACATTGTGCAGACTCAAAAATAGAGCCCGCACAATTCTACCTCCCAAAAAAGCCCTATTTTGGAGGGACAGTCCCTATTTTTTACCCTTGTCCCTCTGTCCCTCTAAGCTCTATAAATGTCCCTTTTTTTCATTTGGGAAATAGTCAGTTTATTGACACAAATCTATCTTGCTTTATAAAGTATCTGATGGCTTCCTAGCTATATATTACATAACAACTTACTTTATATTTCATCATTGGATACAATGCAATCCTGAAAATGTGTCCCTTTTTGGATGTCTAAAAAGTTGGCATGTATACATTTGGGCGTGGTTAGAGGCATGTCTTGGTGTGATGTCATGTGTTTGTGTGTGGTTGGAGGAGTGGCCTGATGTGTCCCTCTTTGCAATCTCTAAAAGTTGGGAGCTACGTAATTGCTGCAGGAAAGCAGCTGAACATTATAGCTGGTGTCCTGCAGCATTGGTCGAAACCGGAGTTCACTCCTTTCATGGCCAATTCACCTATTAGATGCAGTGGTCATATATTACCATGGCAGCTAAGGGAAAGAAGGAGGGAATCATGTTGCGGGGTACCGATGGTCTCCATTACAACTCTGAAACCTAACAAAGGCTTCCATGATGTCTCTGACGTCATCATGATCGGCTGTGTCCTCCGGGAATAGCCGGGCATGGTGATTGACATCTACAATACGTAGCAGTCATGGCGGGGACGACCGGTATGCGAAAGTAGATGACCGCCTAGGGTGCCAGTTCATCCCAGGCAGAAAAGAGGGTGCAAAAAGGTATGGATTGTGCTGAATTTCCTATTGAGGGGTGCATCTTCCATTGGTGGGGCCGCTATATGCCTTATTTGCCTAGGGCAGCAGAATACCTTGTTCCAGTCCTGGTAGCAGTGCAGTGATGTACTACTATGTATTGTAGCAGTGATCTCATAGATTGCTGAATCAAATAAACGTAAAAAAAAAAAGAAAAAACTAAAAAATAAATACAATAAAAACGTATTGTTTTTCCCCCCCTTAAAAACGCCAATCGTCCCTTAAAATATCAAAATTAAAAAAGTACACTACTGGTCCCCACCGCAAGATAAAGCCTAGCTGCCACTTATTTAACCCGAGATGAAGCCGAAAAAAAAACAAAAACGTCAAATTGGGGGTGTTTTTTTTCTCCCCCTGTACATAAAAATCAAAAAAATCAAAAAGCTTAAAAACTCCAATGGGTCCAAAAATGAAAATGCCTATATCCTGAAAAAAAAAAAAAGCTCTTATACAGTCTTTTAAAAAAAAATAAAGTTTGGCTATCAAAAAAAACTTTTTTTATTTTTAACGTCTAAAAAACATGAAAAAAATTTTAAATTGAGTATTACCGCAACCATATTGACAGTAAGCGTTGTAAAAAATAAATAGCACTATCAGAATTGCTGTAATTTCTTCATCCAGACTTCCAAAAAACAGATTTAAAAGCGACCAAAAAATCTTGCCCCCCCCCAAATGATACCAATAAAAATGACAACAAAAAACAAGCCCATCACGCCCAACTTTAAAAAAAAAAAAAGGTTTTGGCTCTAGACTATGGTGAGCAAAAAGATTTTTTACTTTTTTGAATAAAAGTGTTTTTATTGTGAAAAAAAAAAACAGTTAAAACATTGCAAAAATTATAAAAATGTGTTATCGCTTAATTGTATTGGCCTTCAAAAATAAGGTACTGGTCATTTATCCCCACGGTGATGCTGTAAATAAAACCCACCCGGGATTTTCGTATTTTATTTTATTTTTTATAAAAAGGTTCTAAAAATTATATAAACCCTAAAAAGGTACCAATGAAAACACAGGTCACCCCCCCAAAAAAAAAGTTTATAACAGCTCCCAAAACAGAAAAATAAAAAAGTTATGGCTATAGACTATGACAAAAATAAAAAAACATTTTTTTTTTTTTCAAACACTTTCTTTTGTGTAAAAGTAAAAAAATAAAAAGCTAATAAAAAATTTTTAAACATTGTATTGTACCCACCCCACTTGTAAAGTTAAAACATACTTTTTTTTCCCCAAGGCGACCACTGTAAGGCCTCGTTCACACGGCTTATTTTGCCGGGGAAATTGGCGCCGTACTGCGTCCCGGGATTTGCGCTAGAGTACGGCGCCCAATCCGTCGGAGTCATTACGGTAATCCACTGCTCTCATAGAGAACAGTGGATTCCGTCGCTCCTCCCCGCTTGGCAAACCCGCGCGGGGGGAGAAAGTGACATGCACATTATTTACGGCGCGTACGCGCCGTAGATAATGACAGTCTATAGGGTCGGGGAGAGGCGCCCCTGCCGCGCTCCGCCCCGCCCCCGTCCCTCCCCTTATTCACGGCGGATTTGTGAGCGCACAAATCCGTCGGGAATAAGCCGTGTGAACACGGCCTAAAAATTAAGCCCAAAAAACTATTTCGGAACTGTGTTTTTTCCCCATTTTTACAATCCAATGCTCAAAAAAACTGTGAAACAACTGTGTGCCCAAAATGCACAATGCACTCCTAGGTGAGATTCCTGACAGGTGGTGAATACAAAATGTGGTGAATTCTGGAAGGTTTCACCTGCGCTGGTACTTCACAGGCTTTGCAAAGATGACATGGCCCCACCAAAATCTGCCTTCCAAAAGCCAAATAACACTCCCTCACTTGTACGCCCTGTCATGCACCCAAACAGCAGTTTACACCCACATATAGGGTATTGTCAAGAAATTGCAAAACAAATTTTGTGGGGCTTTTTACCATGATACCTTGTGAAAATAAAACATTTTCAGCTAAAACTGCAGATTGTTGGAAAATAATAAATGTTTCATTTTCACAGCCTTAATGCTAAAAGAAAATGTACAACACCTATGGGGTCAATATAGTCACTACACCCCTGGATATATTCCTTAAAGGGGTTGTCTCACTACATTGATTCATCTCACCTCATTCCTGTTTTCTTGGTTTCATTTTGAATTGAGGGGCGTGTTTACTGGCTTCTACTAGGCTGCAGCAGATACCAGGTCTGTAGCTATAGCAACCAGTGCTGGCAGCCTATCATGAGAGATCGAACAGGTCTGTAGCTATAGTAACCTGAGGAGCTGATGCAGCCAAGCAAGAGGGGATATCTAGGAATAGGTAGGACACTGCTAATGGACATATATTGCAAAGTGACTTGTTTTTGCAAGATCTTTAACATAAATAGCAATCCTTGTAGTGAGGCAACCCATTTAAGGCAGTGTTCCCCAACTCCAGTCCTCACGCCCCACCAACAGGTCATGTTTTCAGGATATCCTACGGAATGCATTGACAATAATTAAATCACCTGTGCAATGCTGAGGAAAGCCAGAAAACATGACCTGTTGATGGGCCTTGAGGACTGGAGTTGGGGAATCCTGGCTTAAAGAATGTAGTTTCAAATATGGGTCTTTTTAGGGGTGTTTATTAAGGTTTAGCACCTTAGGGTGTCTGCAAACCTGAGATGGCACCTAAAGAAAAACGTACTGAAAATGAGACCCCAGAGTCCAGTAGGTGCTCCTCCTATTCTGGGGCTTGTGGTTGAACCAAATAGCGCACTAAGGCACATATGGGATATCGCTAAAAATGGCAGAATCTGGGGAATCAATATTAAGTTGAGTCCGTGTTATCATCTACCGTGTTCCAGTGAATAATGGTAGATGCTACTTATAAAGACAGACATGAACAGGGAGGTACCCAGAGACAGCACACATAAGAGAAGGGGGGCACAAGACTAGTACACAACAATGAAACAAAACATCTCTAATTAAAAGGGGCAGTACTATTTAAAGGACAACTCCACCCCCTTACAAGTAACATGTCTGTTCAGCTTGCTTAATTGGAGGAGGTCAGTCTTGGTCCATGCCCAGGTTTATACATAGAAGCATCTGAATCCACTAATAAACCTTTCTGCGCTGTCTCAGCAGGGTTGCCGACATAATTTTAAATTTTTCTGAACAATTTATCAAAACATTTGAAAACTAAAATGAATAAAAAAACAATATAAGTAATATAATGGCTAAAAATGGTTAAAAGCAAGTATGATTAAATTAGCAGCATTCACTGTGAACTGTAAATGATTAATCACAATAATCTGTACAAGCTTCTTTAAAGGGGTATTCCTATATCACACATTTATAGCCTGTATGCCATAAATGGCTGTTTTATGTGGTCTCACTTCTTGGACCACGCCTATCTTGACAACAGCCTCCTGCCTTCATCCTGCTTCATGATGTAGCCATATATTTCATAAATGTCTAAAAGATGTGGCCCCACCTCTAGGAACCGCACCTCCACCCCCATCCCTCTTGCCCAATCATACTGATGTAGCCATATATTCCATAAATGTTTCATAGATGTGGTCCGGCCTCGAGGACCCACACCCATCTCGAGAGTCCCATGACCCCTAACCACATCAAGATGTAGCCATGTTTTCCATAAACGTCTGATAAACTCAGGTCCTAGAGGTAAGGACTACATCTTTTTTGAGAATTTCAGTTGTTTGAACCCCCAATCTCCATGTTGGTTCATGATGTAGCCATGTTTTCCATAAACGTCTGATAGATGTGGCCAGGGCCCTGGATCCGGCAGTAGAGCTGTTACTGCCATACCAGGCCTAGCCAAAGTGTGAATCAAGGAGGTGCCAGCAGCTACTGCCCCCTTCTTTCACAGACATGGTAGAAAGAACAGGACCATAGCCTCACTTGTATGCGCGTCTTCGGGATGTGCATACCATTAAAAAGTAGAGCGGGGCAGGAAACAATCTGTTCCATGCCCCTGCTGTGTGTCGCTGCATATGTAGCGCAATGAATTGATGTCATCACACCACCTGTGCTGCTGCCGGTCCTAGGCCCAAGACTAAAGCATGCATCTTTAGGCTTATGGCTTAATACATGCAGGAAGTGGTTCAACCAAAAAATAAAATAAAAAATAATGAAACTACCAATAATAGTAATAATTTAATAATAAGCATCAAAAGTGTCTTCAAACTTGTTAGCAGTCTGCCTATTTAAAGGGTGAAAAGTAGTCACTGTGCTGTTAGGTCCTAAGGTGTGCATCGCGGAGAAAAGCTGTCCCTCTGCGGCTGTGTGCATGGCACAAAAACCGACCGGTATTTGTCTTGTGCTGTGAGGACGTGCCCTTACAATGTTTTTCAGGCTGCAATCCGTGCACGCGTTTTCCATAGCGGCCCGTGTAAAAGGTTGTGGCCGGTTTTTCAGACGGTTTGCAAAACCGCAAACCGTCTGAAAAACCGGCAGCAAACTGGTGCCGGGGGGAGATGGCCTTACAGAAATCGTTTGTTTGCAGTAATTGGCTCAGAAGGCAACAGAATATTAAATTGACTGGACGGACTGGATCTGTGTCCTGGTCAGTTTGATCAGTTTGTGTTTTTTGTTTGTGCATTCCATGAATGTCTGATAGATGAGATCTCACCTCTAGGACACACACCTATATTGAGAACAGGATCCCCCTCATCCGACCCTGCTTCATGATGTAGCCATTTGTGGCCCTAGCTCCAGGACCCGCACCACTCTTCAATGTGAGTCCCCTGATAGCTATAAACATATATAATCATAAATATCGGAGATTGGAATACCCCTTTAATGTAAAAACCTGAACACCTCAATTGTATTTACAGATAGTGGATGAAACCTTTCCCATTTCTACACACTATCTAGGAATGCACGGAGGGTTGGCAGCCCTGGTACTCAGCCTGTCATGTATTGTTTTACGGTATCTACTAATATTAGCTTTATTCTGTGAACTTGCATTAATTCTAGTCCCCATGACAGTGATTTAGAGGAGAGCTCCTGTTATCTGCCCTGGTCAGCTCCACTGCAGCCTCTGTGCTCATCTCTGTCACCTCACCCCTCCTCCTATTCTCTGCACATAGATAAGGGGCTGTTTATTTTGGCCCAGCATGGTAACAAGGAGAGAGCCTCCCCCTCTGTCCCTCCCCTTGCTGAGCATCTCCTTGCAGAGCAGTGTACTGGAGCAGCGCTGCTTCATTCCTTGTGCTGGCCGGGCTCAGCGTGTGCGGGAGCAGGACCAGTGTATAGGAGTAGTGAGCAGTGCAGCCCCAGTATATAAAAGCAGTGGTCAGGAGTAGTGGTGAGCAGTGCAGTACCAGTATATAGGAGGAATAGTGAGCAGCGCAGCACCAGTGTATAGGATCAGTGATTAGGAGTAATGGTGAGTAGTGGTTAGGAATAGTAGTGCAGCAGCAGTGTATAGGAGTAGTGATTAGCTGTAGTAGTGCACAGCAGAGGTCCTCAAGGGCACACAGCAGAGGTCCTCTGGGGCACACTGCATCAAGCACCAGTATATAGGAGTAGTAGTGAGCAGTGGTTAGGAATAGTAGTGCAGCAGCAGTGTATAGGAGCAGTGGTTAGCTGTAGTAGTGCACAGCAGAGGTCGTCCAGGGCACACAGCATCAGGCACCAGTATATATGAGCAGTAGTTAGGAGTAGTAGTGCACAGCACAGGGCCAAGGCACACTGCACCAGTATATAGGAGCAGTGGTTAGCTGTAGTAGTGCAGCACAGTATATAGGAGCAGTGGTTAGCTGTAGTAGTGCAGCACAGTATATAGGAGCAGTGGTTAGCTGTAGTAGTGCAGCACAGTATATAGGAGCAGTGGTTAGCTGTAGTAGTGCAGCACAGTATATAGGAGCAGTGGTTAGCTGTAGTAGTGGTTAGCTGTAGTAGTGCAGCACAGTATATAGGAGCAGTGGTTAGCTGTAGTAGTGGTTAGCTGTAATAGTGGTTAGCTGTAGTAGTGCAGCACAGTATATAGGAGCAGTGGTTAGCTGTAGTAGTGCAGCACAGTATATAGGAGCAGTGGTTAGCTGTGTGTGCAGACGTATATGGGGAAAGCAGTGGTTAGCTGTAGTAGGCCGACGGGTCCAGCGCCACCGCTCAGCGGGGGTGGTCCGCCGCAGCTTGACAGGTGACCGTGCACATCCCCCGAAAACTTGCGTGCTCGCATCCCTCCCCGCACCGGGCGGAAGTGCAGGACAAGGTGTCGCTCATCACTGGGACATGAGCGTAGTGTAACGAGGCAGTGAGCTCCGGGCAGGATGGAGCAGCAGGGCGCGGAGGTGTCGCTGTGGCCGGAGGAGGACAGGCTGTGCCCGCTGCGGGGCACGGTGCAGGGGCTGCAGGCGGAGATGGACGAGTTCCGGCGCGGGGTGGAGAGGCAGCTGGAGGACGTGCTCAGGCTGGCCGCCCCGCTCTCCCGCACCGTCACCGACCTGCAGGGCGAGAACCGGCGCCTACGGGAGCAGGTGGAGAAGCTCAGCCGGCAGGTGGAAGCACTGAGCCGGGCAGCGGGGGTGAGCGGAGACGGGCAGACCAGGTTCTCCAGCCATGCGCTGCTCTCCGTGTCCGCCAAAGCGCAGGTGAGTCCCGGCCACTGACCTCCAGCTTAAAGGGGAGCTCCACTTGTAGCAGCCGTGGCTGAGTGCAGGAATAATCACTGCAGGGTTTTTCCTGACCGGGCACGTCTTGGCTTTTCAGTTCATGTGGGTTGAACACTATAATGTTTTCTCTGATGATTTGTTGCCTCTTTTTCTGAGCTTTATTTCTATGTCATTTATACATTGCAATTTAGAGGAAAATAAGGGGAAAAGGTAAAATAAATAAATTGTGCTTTTTAATAGCTAAAGGCACCACTAAGGTAAGATCTTTAATTGTGTTCCCCTTTTATACAGCTGATGTTGGGGGTAAAAGTTGCAGTTTTGGTCATGGTTTTTTTTCCTTAGTCTTTAATTTACTTGTTTATTTTACATATTGTTCCCCTATAAGGACAGAAAACAGACGTTGCTGTGAATTATTATATTCCATTGAGACCAGGGGATCCAAAATAGAAAAGAAACATAAAGGGGTTTTGCCACGAAGTAAAATTGACGTGGGAAATTTGTAAATTAAATAATAAACATTTTCACCATTCATCATTATTAATAATTCTGGACTGTTTTTGTCTTAGCTGCTCCTTTAGTTATCCATTGTTTACAGCTCGTCTCCAGGGGATACGACCAGGGCTGAGAGCACCTCAGTCCTGGTCGCACATGCTTAGGACATAACCTCCCTTCTGGAGCTACTGAAGTGTTCAAACCCTGGGTGCTGTCATTTGTCCTTTGAACTAGTTAGTAATAAGTCAAACAGTGCAAATAAAAGAAAAAAAAAACCCTCAATGATGTCTGTGCATTGATAAAGAGGAAAAAAAAGCCACAGGTTAAGTTCCTGCAGGGATTTGAACCAAGGAAAGCTACTCACAATTCTATACATAAACAGACCTTTCTTCGACTAGAGAGAGGAAAGGCCTGGTGATGTCATATAATATGCAATTCAAACAAATCACCCCCCCGCCTCCCCCCTTTTGAGCACACACAGTTGAAGAGCTGGATACAGGAGGTATTTTACATCCTGATGCTGAGAACCCTGTAGACCAGGGGGCACAAACTGCGGCCCATGGTGCACAAGTAGGACCTGGCTCACCAGTCGCGATGGGCAAGTAATAGAGGTGCTCTGTCATCTTTGGGTCCCATACTTGTCAAGAGAATAGGGTTACTACTAGTTCTCACAATCTTTACAGGACAGAGCCATCTGTATGGCTTTCGCGCCCTCCCACCTCATTTTTTTTGATAGGTAGAGGTTGAATTTTTTGGGACTCCTGCCTATCAGACATGCATGGCATATACTTTGTTTCAGAGGGTAATACCCTTTTACCTGGGAATAGTTTGGTATGACCATGTGACCCTCAGAGCAAAAAAAGTTGTACACACCTGACCTAGACAATATTCCAGGAGCTAAACAGCCTGAACTCAGGCTGATACATTTTACCTACATTGTCTGTGGTCTGGTGGCTGGGTTGGATGAAACCATGTTTGCACATAACCGCCAATGGCTGCACTACTTTGCTGGTGAAACAGTGATATCACCGGGAATCTGATGTGGCCATTGCTGACCTCATTCGGTTGTGCACCTACCAGACTGACCGTACCTTCAGGGAGGTAAAGCTTTGTGCACTAATGCTTTTCACTTCCTAAGAATTACATGGAATGGAAGTCTGTGAATTTTCAATTTCTTGTATAACATCATGTCTGAAGAAGGGAGCTAGTTCTCTCGAAAGCTCACCATCAAATATACTCAGTTAGCCTGAAAAAGGTATCGCCTGATTTCTTCACTCTTCTACATGGAATGGGCTCCTAATGTCGGCTTAAAGCAGGACTATCTATCAATGCAGAACTGCATGTTAAAGGGAACGTGTCATCAAAAAATGAGTCATTGTTTAAGTCCCATTTTTATGTTAAACACATTTTTTAGGAATTTTTGGTGTGTTTCTTTTTCTTTTTTTTTTTTTTACATTTTTCATATCCCTTTCAATATTTTTTAATAATTCTTAAGTCTTGCAGTTTTCACTTTGGCCACTAGGCCTTGTTTGCACAGAGAGATGCTTTACAGCAGCTTCATGCACATTGGAGACTTAAGACTGACTCAGTCCTATTCACTTCTATATGAGAGTTTTCTAGTCATGCTCTGTGACCTGGGTAGACATCAGTGTGCAGGGAGGTGAAAGGGTGAACTGTGACTATCTCCTCTTGTGACTGGTGAATCCTGTGTTATCTATTCACACTGGTGTCTCCTTTCAGTTTGACCCTCTTTGTGCTGATAATGAGCAGACAACTGAGAATCTTTCTGTACAGACCAGAAAGTGTCAGACTATTATTAGGCCTAGTGGCCAAAGTGAAAACTGCAGGACTTAGGAATTATTAAAAAATATTGAAAGTGATATGGAAAATAAAAAAAATATATAACCAAAAACTCTTAAAAAATGTGTTGAACATAAAAATGTGAGTTAAACAATAAGTAATTTTTGATGACACATTCCCTTTCAATACAATTTAGGCCTTGTTCACAAGTTAAAAGTGACAGAAAAAATAGCACAGTGTGCTGCAGTTAAAACAATGGAGACTGATAGCAATCTGACGGACCCCTCTGTAGTCCGTTGGGTCCATTGACACCACTGGTGTCGGTTGTGTAGCGCATCTGGAGCTACCACGGTGATGGAGGCTCCAACCAGAACCTCCGACACAGCGCAAGGCATCCAGCATCCTCTTCAAGTATTCAGGAAAAAGGTAAGTATAAAATCTTTTGGTTTATTTTACCATATTAAAAAATACAGGTGTACCATGCAGGCACAAATTGCATCCGAGACTGACGCGTTTCGGTATGAGGCCTTAGGCTATGTTCACACGATGTATTGTACGCGCTGCAATACATCGTGTGCCTCGGGAGCTCACGCTGATGAGCGCGTACTCGGAGGGGGGGGGTACAGCCCGCTGGCCCCATAGACATGCATTACTCGTGCCGCAAATAAGTCACATGTCACTTATCTGCCCGGGTGTACAATACGATCGTATTGTACGAGTGGGGAGAGGAGGCGTAATTACCGTAATTTCGGCACACATCTCGCCCATATTAAAGCGCAAATAAGCGGCGAAATGTGTGCCGAAATTACGCCGTGTGAACATACACTTAGTCGTAGTGTTAGTCGACTAAGGTTTCATACCGAAATGCGTAAGTCTCTGAAGCCATTTGTGCCTGGATTGTGCACCTGTATTTTTTAATATGGTAAAATAAACAGAAGGATTTTCTACTTTCCTGAGTACTTGAAGTGGATGCCTTGCGTTGTGGACATATATTCTCATCAGTTTTGAGATTCTGATGATTCCACGTATCCAATCCAGACTTGCGGTCCCAGACTACTGTCTGTAAACTGATATTTGTTTCTATTATCTGGCGTAGATGTGATCCAGGACTATCTATACTAACACCAGAAACTCTTTAATCTGTCTGTTTATGGCACTTTCATTATTTTGTGATTTATTGTATTTTTAATCGTAACTGGATGTGGATGGCTCGCAGACTTGCTGTGGATTTTATTCTTTGCATTGTAGAACTTGCAATCTACATCAATTCATCCAAAATCTGCACATGTTGGATTATGGATAGGTTCACTACAGGAAAAATTATGCCACAAGTAAATTTCCATCAAGGCTGAATTTACTTATAGATTTTGAAGCGTTTTTGCTGTGTCTTCTTTGATGTTTCGCAGGGTGGCTTCATACACCAAAGTAAATTTATTGCTTGATATATGCCAGGTTTCTGGAGTACAAAGGTCCCAAAATTTCATAGGAAGCGCACATTGCACAATTTGTGACTGGTATCTGGGTTTACATTGTGCTCATGTCTTTTGGAAAAAAAAAAAAAGGGAGTGGGGTTTAGCAGGAGTGGGTGTGCTCTACCAAAGCCTGACATTTTTCTTTTCTATGGCTTAACCAGCTGTTGGGAAACTACAACTCCCATCATGCATTTACATAATCTATAACAGTGGGCATAATGGGAGTTGTAGTTTCCCAACAACTGGAGGGCGGCAGTTTGAAGACCCCTGGGCTTACACCATAAAATGCTGTAAATTGTAGAGAAAATATACCCTCATAACTGCTGTACATTTCACTTTTCGGTGCACGGACTGCCTAAAGATGTGCCAAATGTATTTGAAGACATGCCCTCTAACTCATTTGTCCTATCTTACTCCGGCATTGTTTTAATTAAGATCCACAATCTTAATGAATTTCTCCACTTAGTTTTTTTTAGTTGTATTCCAAAACACTGAAGTTTAAAGGGGATTTGCCAGGACGCAAGTTTCTTACCTCTCCTTAGCACAGGGAGAATGTCAACAAATCATGCTGAGTCATGAAGCTGCAGGGGAGAGAGGGAGGGGGTGAGTGAGGAAGAAGGGAGCATCTCAAAACTTAAGTGAAATAATAAACAGTACAACAGTGGATTCTCAATACAGCAAGACAAAGCCTCATAGACTGCAGTTTCTACCCGGTGCCTTAAAAGCTCATTCATTTTGCCTGTAATCAGATAAGAAGTGTTTCACGCAAGCGCGGCCTGTCAGCTCCTGGGTCCTGTCTAGTGGAAGCTTTCAGGTAACTAAGGGGGATTGAGCAATGCTGTAGCTCTGAGTCTTCACTTTTTGTAATCACATATATTTAGAAAAGTGATTAAATACCCATTTTGGAGTTTCCCACGTCAACATTACATGGTGGCAAAACCCCTTTAAGTGAAATGTAAAACCGGCTACCAACATTGCTTTTTTGTTTGTGGTGTTTACCTTATTTCTGGTGCATTATTTATTGTGTTAATTCAGCAGGTTCTAGGTATAGTGTGCTTTCTGCCCCTTTCTTATTTTTTATTCTCTGCAAGACTTGGAGAAAAGCTTGTTACAAATGTAATCGAAAAAGCGCCACTAAAAGTGGCTGTCAAAAGATTAATGAAAAGCGTTTTATGCTGTTTTTGACAAGGCGAAAAGAACCCTGAGGGGAAAAAAAAATCAAAAACCTTATCTACTTGCAAAATATCTAGAAATAAATTGACCTGCAGATTTATGGAGACTTTTTTTTTTTTCCCACTGAATTCCAGTATACAGGCAGTCCTCGACTTGCATCTGTCTCTACTGTAGTTACAAATGGAGACTTATGGGGCATGCTGGCACTTGTAGTTCCATATTCCACAGCAGATAGTAGATGTGGAACCTCAAGTTCCAGTATGCCACAGCAGCATATGAGGTGAAAATGAAGTGGGACACAGACGGCAACACAAATGTAAAAACCCTTCCCTGCACTATCCAAAACTAAAAAACAAAACAAAAAAAACATTGTGCTGGAGTTACATTTAATACGATTAATAAATATACCTGTTTTGACTTCCATACAAATTCAACCTAAGAATAAACCTACGGTCCCTATCCCGTTCATAACCCGGTGACTGCCTGTATTGCCTGTGGTTGTGTGTGTTTTTTTTTTGTTTTTTTTTTTTAATCAAACATTTCCTTATTCAATAAGATTTAGTAGAAGAAATAATTATGGGGAAGTGTGTGAACAATGTTCTCATCCTTCTTCTCAAAATTCAGTTTGAGTTTGGGAGTACTTTGGCCTGTTTTTGATTTGTGATTGTTGAGGGTTGTTTAAGGGGAAATAATAGCACAAACAAAAGCAGATATATTAGTGACATCTGGTTAGATGAGCAAGGGTTTTAAAGAACAACAATAGTCTTAGCAAAACTATTTACATGCATACTCTGCTAATTCCTATTGAGAATCTGCCAGTACCTCTCTAGATGGGAACAGCTACTACTGCACCGATTGAAGTGAAAAGTGCCCTTAAAGGGGTTTTCTGACTCAAAAAACCATATCCTTTGCCCCTATTAGTGTAAAGCTACACAAAAATGTACTCGCTGCAGATCCGGCATGAAAGGGGTTGTCTCATTACAAGGATTGCTTTGTATGTTAAAGATCTTGAAAAAAACAAGTCACTTTGCAATGTGTCCATTAGCAGTGTCCTATCTAGTCTGAGATATCACTTCTTGTATGGACTGCATCAGCTCCTCAGGTTGCTATAGCTACAGACCTGTTAAAACTCTTATGATAGGCTGCCAGCACTAGATACTATAGCTACAGACCTGTTAAATCTCTCCTGATAGGCTGTCAGCACTGGTTGCTATAACTACAGACCTGGCTTCTACTGCAGCCTAGCAGAAAACAGTAAACACACCCCTGAAATTAAAATGAAACCAAGAAAACAGGACAAATCAATGTGGTGAGACAACCCCTTTAAACCCTGGTGGTCAGTCCGGTTTCCAGGTTGTCACGTTCCATTGACATCCCCATGTGAATGGCTCATGAACAACAATCAGAGCTGAGCATCAGTTGGCTGCAGTGATCACATGCCAACCAGAAGTAAACAAGTATCAGAATGGCCGCTAGTGAGAAATTGTAAAGTTGAGGATTTTTTTTTCTTTTGTTTTTGTTGTTTTTTATCCAATTTCAGATGACTTGTAGGTTTTCTTTTTGTCTCTCTTTCCCTCTCTCCATTCATAGCGCCTTTATGTTAAAGGGGTTGTCTCACTACATCGATTCATCTTACCTCAATTTTGTTTTCTTGGTTTCATTTTGAATTCAGGGTGTGTTTACTGGCTTCTACTAGGCTGCAGTAGAAGCCAGGTCTGTAGCTATAGTGACCAGTTCTGGCAGCCTATCATGAGAGATCAAACAGGTCTGTAGCTATAGCGACCTGAGGAGCTGATGCAGCCCACACAAGAGGGGATATCTAGGAATAGGTAGGACACTGGTAATGGACATATATTGTATATAGTGACTTGCTTTTGCGAGTTCTTTAATATGAAAAGCAATCCTTATAGTGAGACAACCCCTTTAAGTTTACATGGATCAGATCTGCAGCAGATAATTTACACAGGAAAATCAAGAGGATACATCTGCACCAAATCAGGTGGCTTTGCCACTGTAGATTTTCCTGCAAATTATGAGAAGTAGAAGTTTATGGTTTTGAAATCTGCTGTTGGGGATTTTGCTCTGAATCAAAATCTACAACATTACATATAGATTTTGGAGAAGTTTTTCTTTCCTTCCCTATTGAAGTGCATAGGAAAGCCGCAAAAACTCGGCTCTCTCTGGTAACAGAAACTGGTAAGATGTGGATTTCAAGATCTGTATGATCGGTCATTTTGTGCAACGAACATTTCTGCTGCTTATAAAATCTAATCCACTTGTATTGTCCTCATTATTTTTGCAGTTCAAAATTGCAGAAAAAATCTGCAACAATTCTGACTTGTAAGCTTGTACTTGTAGAAAAAATATAGAATAATAAGTTTTGGCTACAGCTCCAACTTCAGATTTTCAGATGTTTGGCCAGTTGGAACAGATGTTCTTTTTACATTAACTTTAAGGGCATGTCCCCACGGCAAGGGTTGTCGGCCGGTTTTTCAGACCGCCTGAAAAACCAGCCGAAAATTAGCACAATGGTGCTCTATGGAAAACCCGTGCAGCAGTCCCCACTGCACAGGTTTTGCCGTCGGACGGTTTTGCCGCCTGCGGCCGTGGGGACGGGCGCAAAACAGGACAAATACCGGCCGGTATTTGTCCTGTGCAGTGGGAACGCGCCCTAAAGGGATATTCTCATCTCATTGATTGGCTTTAAACATGTCGGCAAAGGAAAATATTACCATATACATTCTTGTTCTCATTTTGCTTCATTTCAGAGTTAGAGTCGTTCTTATCTTCTGATATACAAGCTTCTTTAGGCTAAAGCTAAGCACTGATTTCTGGTCGGATTTTAGACGGATTCAGTATTTAGAATCCGCCAAAAATTCAACTGTAACTAGTAGTCTCCACGGCACGGATTTTCTGTGGTCGGATTTGTAAACTTCAGGCTCAATGTACTGAGCTAGTGGCAAATACGAATACCAACCGCGGCTTTTAACGCAAACTCCCAACAAAAAACGCAGTACGGCGATGTTAAAATACCGTTGGATTTTCTATGGTATTTTAACATAGGCTGGGTAAACACAGCATTGGTCACCAACAATTTCTCTATGCTCTAGCAGTGGCTGCGCTGGTGATATCATTCCCTGCTGTGTCTTATCAGCAGGACTAAGCTTGCTTCTCAGCCTCTGATCTTATCTTTCTACTAAGAAATTTTAACTCTTAAGAGTTACCGATCTGGCAGCAGCCTTGTAGCATTCTGTCAGGTCTGTAGATTCCATTTATATGTAATTACATCAAAGATAAGTCACTCAACAGCTAATGCTGTGTCTTGGCAGCATGTAAGTTGTTGTTTTTTTTTTTTCTCTCTCTCTCTCTCTCCATGACAAATACAGCTCTGTTAGCTGACATTTATAACCAGACATCCTGTTTGGACAGTGTCAGTTTTTTTCATAAACCCTCTATCAGTAATGTCCCTGTAACAGGCACAGCTAGGAAAAGGAGCTAGCAGAGCTTAGATATCAGTCACAGCTGTTGACCCATCTACACATTCCTGTATAGGGAGTGTGAGCCTGAAGAGGCTGGGAAGCATGAAAATGGCCAGATGGGACAGACCTTCTTTTGCAAAAGACCGATTTCTAAATTGCCTTAGGTTGGGGTCCAGTGTGTTGCAGTCATAATAAACACGCTAAAATGTGTCTGTATTGCAAATGTAAAATTAGCTTTAAACATATTAAAGAGAATTTATTAACTATATTTTTTCTTTACTAATTAAGAGTACATATTATACTTTTCATCTTTTATGGTTTTATTTTCTGATTTTAGTTTGTTTTTTTTTAAATGTTTTCTGCACAACATTGTGACCGCAGCCATCTTGCCTAATCTGCTTTTAACAGCATTAAGTGCAGTTGCATGTGCCATGGAACCTGTAGTCTGGATATGACTCATTGACTACAATGGGAGAGTGTAGTGGGTATGCTGTGTGACCTCTGCAGAGGTCATTGTGCAGGGACAGGGAGAAGATGAGTTGTGACATTTATTGTGAATGGTGGATTCTGTGTTATCTATACACTGGTGTCATATTTTATTCTGATCTAGCCTGTGATAAAAATAAGTAGACTGCTGAGAAGTGATCTCTCTAGGACAGGAAATAACAGTTTATTAGGCTTATCGGCTTTTTAAATACTCAAAGTGACATGGAAGGTGAAAATCGCCAGAAAAATCCCTTACTTATCAGCCTCCTCCCCCAGTCTGTTTTCTTATCTGTGCACTCAGTCATGAATTGCTAAGAGAAGGCCTTTGCTTCACTGAGAACTCTGATATCTATACTGCATCAGACCAAAAACGGTGCAAAAGTGGGCCGATGCAGGACCGTGGTTTTTGTCATGTTTTGTTCAAAAACCGAAAAACGCCTCCCCCCCCCCCCCCCCCCTCTCTTTCTTTTTTTTTTTTTTTTTTGCTATCCCCCATATAATTGTATTGTGTGGGAAGATGCCAAAAAAACTAAAAGCGCTGTCATATTCTACAACATGTTGCATAATACGCGGGCGCCAGAAGACGAGCGGAGAAAAAACGACCTATGGAGACTACAGCTTGTCTTTTCTATTCTAGTCTATGGGGCTGCAGAAACTATTGTATTTTTCAGCGCTTTTAAAATCCTATATGCGCCAAAAAATACGATTGTAAAGCTGGCCAGTGTAGATATAGCCTAAGAAACTTTTGTAAACAAGCAGCAACATTAGACAGCAGTAGCTGCGAGACAAGATGCTCACACAGCCAGCACCATCTCTGTGTGCGTCTCTGCCTCTCCTACCCTTTTCCATAGACTTCTATGAGCAGCCGTTACTTGAGTTCTCAGTGAAACAGGGACTTGAATTCCCTTAGTGATTTATAATTGTGTGAACAGATAATAAAGCAGGAGAAGGGAGGAAAGGAAGATGAAAAAGGATTGAGACATTTTCCTCTAACTTTATTTTTGCTTGTTCTGTTGGATTATAACTGGTTGTATGCTTTAATGTAAAAACTGATTTAAACAATGGGTCAGCTTCTGGTAACACCCCTTTAACTACTTTCAGAATCATACCATACCATAAAATTTCTGGGCCTCCCATATATTACTGTACAACAAGGTTTCTGAATTATCTTTGCAGGATCTGCAGCTGCAGGAGGAAGAACCAGCTGCTCCGGAGGGACAGTAGAGATGATTTACTGCCATTGCTGTCTGCTCAGTTGCTCTATACATGGTGCTCCCAACAATTCAGCAGGTAGTTGGTCTGCTAAGCCATACAAGATTAGCTCTGCAGTGAGTGTTAAAGGGCTGTATTACCCCGAACCTAGGGCTATTATATAGGGCTCCCCTCCCCTGTTACGAGGGAAATTGGTAATAAAAAAAAAAAAATAAAAAATCTATTGTTGAAATTCCCCTTGATTGTCTACAACACAGGTGTCAAACTGCCGGCCCTCCAGCTGTTGGGAAACTACAACTCCCATCATGCATTTGTTTTACTCTATAACAGTGGGCATGATGGGAGTTGTAGTTTCCCAACAGCTGGAGGGCCGGCAGTTTGACACCCCTGGTCTACAATGTGACACCCCTGGTCTACAATGTGTACAATGTGAAAGGAGGGGGGTATACATTTTTAAACCTATGTTACTGGCACTGTTTGCTTTAAATACTTAAAGGGGATGTATTGCTTCATAAGTTTGTGTGTTTCATTGTATCAGGTTTTTAGCTCTTCAAATCCAGGGGCTTTGCTTCTCCTCCCAGCTGGGTGTTTCTTAACTGAAGGGGGTTGAAATCAACCCCCACCCCCCCACCTCACTGTTTGTGCTCGCTCCCGAGACAGTGTCATTGTGTGAGAGCAGAGGGAGTAGGTAACAGAGCTCTGCAGACATCCTCCAATGGAGAGTTTGCTGCCTGGAGTGATGTGCTGCTAACCTCCCTACCTGGATGGATGGACGTGTGGGTGGATGAATGGATCCATCCTTCCATCCTGGCTGCAAAGAGACGATGTCTGTTCGCTGCCGTGTGATTGCACTGACAGGAAGCGAAGCAGGAAGAAGTTTGCTTAGTAAAATGACTCCAGGCTACTGAGCATGCCCGGACTCATTTTACTAGTAGCAGAGAACACAGAGGCAGGGCGCATGCGCAGGAATACGCGCTCCCGTGATTACGACCGGGGGCTGGGGGGGAATGCTAATGAGTAGAGCCGGAAGCCAATAGAAGGCCAGGGGGAGGAATCCGACTGGAGCAGCTGAACAGTGAGTACAGCACACTAAAAGAAGGGAGACAGTGAAAACAGGACAGCTTTGCTAATGACATCCTATTGCAAAGTTGATTGTTTTCACTGTCTCCCTTATTCTGAGACCCATTCTGTGAAATGATACAACCCGTTTAAGTAATAGACACACTTTTTTTGTCTGATTTATCTAAAATATGGGATAAAACAAATGCTGCATGTACTAAAAATCCAAAACAGTTTCTGATCAAACCCTTTGCATGCGTCCCCCAACATAACATTTTAATTGGTTCCAGGATGACCATTTTGAGACCATAACTTTATGAAATACTCTTAATTGGTTCCAAGCCTCAAAATGTCACCCAGCATAATACAAAATGAAGATGAAAGTACGTTATCCAGATGAAGCAACTCCTCACATATAATAGCCTGAAAGAGCTGCTGGAAGCTGGAAATCACTTTCTATTTGAGGATGGGAGCTTCTTTGGCCATCTACTTTTATATACAGAAGTACTGCACTGTACTGTGTAGAGGCGCTACTAGGCCATCAGGCATCCTCAAACTGTGGCCCTCCAGCTGTTGGGGAAACTACAAGTCCCATCATGCCCACTGTTATAGATTATATAAATGCATGATGGGAGTTGTAGTTTCCCAACAGCTCGAAGGCTGCAGTTTGAGGATGCCTGCGCTTAGTTGGATCAGTGTTTGTATCTTGAAACCATTGTCAACATGCAGGGCCACATGTATGAAATCTGTCTAGGTGTAAAACTCACTTTGTTGCCCACAGAAACCAATTGGAGCGCTCCTCTCAGTTTTTTGGTTGCTATGGGCAACAAAATGAGTTTTACACCTAGTCAGTTTTCCTACATGTGGCCCATAATGTCACAGGAACGAGTATTGTATGTTGAAAATATTGTATCCTTAACCTATTGTAACGTGAGGGACCTCTGTACGGCAAACAGTATTCAGGGTACGACGCTGAAAGAGAGAAAATTGTTGCAAGATCTTCCTTTTTTGTATTATTATTTTCCACTCTTTCCAAGTGAAAGTCAGCTGTTATTTAGCAAAATGAGAATGATTTATTTTTTTTCCTTACTTCTCAATAGTCAGCAGATGTAGCTTGGAAAATCTGACACCATTTCCAATTAGGAATTGCATGTGATGCATCAGGTCATGATATGTCCCAGGTGCTTCACGGGAAAGTAGCCTATAAAAAATCTGACACTGTAAGCTGATGGGTCACCACAGCCTTATAAGACTTTACTGCCAAAGAACATGCAAGCCCTCTCCAGGGATTGAGGAGGAAGGTTCTGGAGAGGCTTTTCAACTGTCCCGATGTCAATTATAAAATTAATAACTGAATTTACGTCCAGGTAATTCGAAAATTCCTGATAAATAATTTTCTCTTGCATACGAGTTTATAAGCCTACCCTTCACTTGGGACCCTGCCATAAGGAAGAGGCCACATGTTGTGGTTTTATTGCAGTGGCTTTTGTGAACTCCTTAACGACCGCCCGCTGACTTTAGACGTCGGCTGGTGCGGGTCGTTCGTCTGTCGCTGCAGACATCGGAGTTTGCGGCGCCCAGGTGCCGCAGCTGCGCTGAGATAGGTGCTGTACTACACAGCCCTGATCCCAGAGCCTCTGCTACAAGCACCAGGGAGCGGAGGAAACCTCCGCAACCCGGTGCTTAAACCCTTTGATTGCCGCGGATCGTCATCGCAGCGCAATCAAAGGGTTTCCCCCTGCTCTGTCGGGTGATCGGAACGCCCGGTGACCCGACAGAGCTCGGGGAACGACTGCACAGTCAGCCTTGGGGACCTAGAGTGGCCCAGGAGTTGTCTGTGTAAGCAGGGCTGTGGAGTCGGGAGTCGGTGCCTATTTTGCAGGAGTCGGAGTCGTCATAAAATGGACCGACTCCCAAAATATATAATAAGTTGGTCCAGTTAGTTTGATGCAGTGCAAAGAGCAAGAGGAATTGGATCTGGCCAGTGCTACTGCTCCCATATCTTCAGCCTCATCACATGAGGAGTGTAATTGATGACATGGAGCAAAGCGCTGCCCCAGGGGAAAAATTTTGCTCCCATGGCAAACAGATTTCAGCAAAATTTTTCACCTGCTTTCAAAGAAGTAGAAGGGTTTAACCATTCATCAAAACTGACTGTGGCTGAGGCAATTCCTTTATACCCTGACATTGTTAGAGATGTTACCCCTGTGGTTATCATTTTGCCCCCAACCCAAGTTAGTGTAGAGAGGCCGTTCTCTAGCCTGGAAATAATGAGATCAGATGTGAGGTCATGTATGCAGGATCTGATGGAGGCAATACTATTTCTCAGAACAAATTCAGAGACTTCACAAATGTTCCTGCAGTGTTTTGCATATTTACAATTTTTTGTGTTCTAAAGTCGTATCCAATAAATATATTTTACACTGACAAGCAAAATGGTAACAATGGTTTGAACTTGTGACTTTCAGGCTCCATATCTCACCATCCACTACAGCTTTGTACATGAGACTACTGTAATTGTATATACAGTTATCTTACACAAAAATTTGACTTGCAAGAATTTAGCATCGGCTTAATTACAATTTTGCTCCTAAAAATCAAAGTGTTAAAGGGGATGTATCGCCTCTTTACTTCGGCTCATTCACACTGCTCTTAGCTTCCCAGCTCTGTGAATGCAGGGGCGTTTCTTCCTCTCCCAGCTGGATGACCTCATCCCCCCTTCACTGCTGGCCTGAGACCCCCCCCCCCCCTCCTCGAGTCCACATGTCACTGTGTCTCTCTCTTAGGCACAGGGACAAAAAACTGTCATGTTTTCTCATTGTACAATCTGCTGCAGTCTGTTTCTGCTAGGTGTGGAAACAGAAAATGCTACGGCCCCTAACTCTGAGTCAGAGACACAGCTCCGTGAATCGACCCAGGGGCTGTACAGAATGTAAATGAGCTCTCAGCTAGTGAATTGCAAGGAGGAGGGATCAGACCCACACTGGATATCAGTGTAAATAAAAACACAAGATAAGGGACACTGTGAGAACAAGGCAGCTTTGCTAATGACATCCAATTGCAAAGTTGCTTGTCTTCACTGTCCCCTTATTCTGAAGACCATTTAATTAAACGATAACACCCCTTTAATTTTTATTATTTTGTTAGTATTTGGGAAACCCACCTTTGGTTTTCAATACCACCTGAATCCTACTGGGCTCTGAATCAGGTTCAAGCATGTCTTGACAAAAATCTAATCCCAGGTCTCTTCTACACATTCCCAATGTTGGTGCAGACTGGACTTGGATACAAATACAGCTTTTTCTTCAACTCTACCCACAAGTGTTCAAAAGATCAAAACATTGTTACCCTTTTGCTTGTCAGTGTCTGTTCTACCTAAATAGCTTGATTATAGTATCATAAGGTGATAAACAGCCTCATGTTACCATTTTATTACAGTAAAGTTATTACTTAAACATGCGCCATGTATGAGGGAGTCGGAGGTTTGGGAAATTGAGGAGTCGGGGCTTCGGCTTGCCGACTCCACAGCCCTGTGTGTAACAAGCCAGTGGTCAGGGCAGACTCTGTGCTGTCCTGATCACTGCGTGTGTCAGACTGACACAGATTATAATGTATTAGAATATATGAATATGCTAATACGTTACTAAGTGTGTAAAAAAAAAAAAAAAATGTAAAACAGTTCTCCCTTCAGGGGATTTAAAAAAAAAAAAAAAAAAAAAAAAGGTAAAAAAACAGTGTAAAAATGGATAAAAATAAATAATAAAATAAAAATAAATATTTAATAAAAAATAATTGTGCATATATTACACACACAAAAAAACGTACACATTTTAGGTATCCACACGACCGTAATAACCTGTAAAATTAATCTAACCAGTTATTAAGTGTGAATGGTTTAAAAAAATTAAAACACAAAATTTTAAATAAAAAAAAAATTATGTAATTATTTATAAGTGAACTTAAACTATTCACCCATAAAGTACACTTGTCTCGAATAAAACGAGGCCTCACACAACTACGTCATTGAAAAAATAAAAAAGTTACAGCTGTAGAAACGCAAGGAGGCAAAAATTAAAAAACTGGTCTGGTCATTAACTACTTTTCAGGTGTTCGGCTTAAAGGGGTTTTGCCACAATGTAATGTTGACGTGGGATCTTCCAAAATGGGTATTTAATCACTGTTCTAAAGATATGTGATTACAAAAATTGCAGTCTGAGAGAGCTACAGGCTGCCTTACCTGCCCTTAGTTACTTAAAAGCTTCTAATAGATACGACCTGAAAAGAGCTGCTGGCCGGGCTAGCGCAGAGAAAGGGAGCTAAAGAAGCTTTCAAGGCACCCGGTAGAAATATGTTGTCTTTTGTATACAGAATCCACTAGTTGTAGTTTGATTATTTGAGTGAACATTGCACACGATCCCTTATGCATGGCTCTGGCTCTGTCTCTCTCTCTTTCAGCTCAGCTGGCTTGTTTACGTTTGATTCTTAGCAGATTAGGCACGTCCTGGCAAAACCCCTTTAAGGGATTTAAAAAAAAAAAAAAACCTCCACAGTTTTGCTATTCAATGAACGATCCAGAAAATTGAAGTTGTTTTCATGTTAGATATTTGTTTACCGAAAAGAATTTAGGTTTCTGACAGATCCAAAGAATAAGTAATGATTAGTGGTAAGGGGGTTGTTCACTTTGAAGAACGTCTGTTCTGTGGCCATTTCCTTCAGTGATTGGCTGCTATTGGGGAAGTGGAGTATTACTCATGCCTCTTGAGAGCATTAGGTTGTGGTGCAGGATTTTTCAGGGTAAGAATCACTTTTTGTAGCATCAGAGGCCTCATTTACATCATGACTTTGGACTGTGTGTCAGTAAATCTTTGAAAAAATATCCAACTGTGATGGAGCCAAAGGGCTTACGATGCAAACATGAGTATTTTGGACTACATTTGCTCGATTTCCTGGTCTGCATTTGCTTTAAGTGCTGGACACAACAGTGTGTCTGACAAATAAAGCATGTATGATTGGGAAATTGAGCCAATGTAGTCTAATGGGACTACATTTGCTATATAGACTGTTTGGATTCTCCCAGGCAGTGTCCTAGTATAAATTGGGATCATTTAGCGGGGTATTCAGATGAACCTTACCAATTGATGCAAGAAAATGGAGTGAATAAGGCCTTACCACTCAGGCAAATAGAGAGGAGGGGGGCCACAGCAGAGGACCCTTCCTGCCATGTGTCTATAGGCTCTAGATGTTGGTGTACGATGGTAAGCATGTAGCAAAGTGTATCAAAAGACTTGACCATTTTTGACAAACCCTTCTCAGAGTGCAATTCTCCCTATTGACCAGTTTGAGGCTGACATGAAACGTGATGCCCAGGCTGTGATATTATATGGCACTTTATTTTTTTTAACATTACTACATTGATTCATCTCACCTCATTCCTGTTTTCTTGGTTTTATTTTGAATTCAGGGGTGTGTTTACTGGCTTCTACTATGCAGTAGAAGCCAGGTCTGTAGCTATAGCAACCAGCTCTGGCAGCCTATCAGGAGAGAATAAACAGGTCTGGAGCTATAGCGACCTGAGGCGCTGATGCAGCCCATACAAGAGGGGATATCTAGGAATAGGTAGGACACTATTAATGGACACAAAGTGAATTGTTTTTCCAAGATCTTTAACATAAAAAGCAATCCTTGTAGTGAGACAACCCCTTTTAATTATGTTTGGCAAAATAAAACCATCCTGTTTCAAAGTATCATTGAGCTTTTGACACTGTTAGGGCAATATCTTAAAGGGATTGTCAACCTCCTTTTTTTATTTTTTTTTCCCATAAGGGTGTTTTCACACACAGATGTGTTTTTGGATGTGGTTTTTGTGCAACAATGTACAGCATTAATTGCTGTGCCTTTCTGCATAAAAAACGCATCCGAAAAACCCATCAAAAACGCATATTTTTTTGTGTAGAAAGGCACGGCAATTAATGCTGTACATTGCTGCACAAAAACGCACCAAAAAATGCACTGTGTGAAAGCACCGTAAGCAATGGAAGACTGTGTGCTGATATGATAGGTCACCTTTTGTTGTTTTTTAGATAATCAGTCAGCTTGGTGTTTGTGGATCGCTTATTTGGGGAAAAGTTAGCACCAGGATGCATTATGTACTGCTGGATCCTGAACTGTCCTGTTGGGTTTTGGTATTCATGTGGATGTTACTTTGACATGTATCACCTACCTAAACAGTGTTAGGCCTCGTTCACACGGCTTCTTTGGGCACGGATTGGCGCCGTACTCCGCGCCGGATTTGCGCTTCAGTACGGCGCCAATCCGTCCCTGTCATTACGGTAATCCACTGCTCTCATAGAGAACAGTGGAATCCGTCGCTCCTCCCCGCTCGGCAAATCCGCCGCGGGGGGAGAAAGTGACATGCACATTATTTACGGCGCGGACGCGCCGTAAACAATGCATTGTCTATGGGGCCGGGAGCGGCGCCCCCGTCCCGCCCCTTATTCACGGCGGATTTGTGAGCTCAATACGGCTCACAAATCCGTCGGGAATAAGCCGTGTGAACACGGCCTTACAGAACAAGTATACCAATTCATGGCTACAGTATCCCCGAATGGCAGTGGCATCTTTTACCAGGATAATGCTTGCCACTATGCTGCAAACATTGTTTAGGGAAGGTCTGAGGAGTATAATGATGTCTCCAAACTGTTGTCATAGACTTCAAATTCTCCAGATGTCTTGATTGAGCATCTGTTGGAAGTACTAGAAAAACAAGTTCGATCCTTAAAAGCCCAACATTAAAGGGGTTCTGCCACGATGTAATGTTGACATGGGATTCTCCAAAATGGGTATTTAATCACTTGTCTAAATTTATGTGATTACAAAAAGTGAAGCCTCTGAGAGCTACAGCTTTCCTTACATGCCCTTAATTACTTAAAAGTTTACATTAGACACGACCAGCAGCTGACAGGAGCTGATCTGGCCGTGCTTTTGTTGTCTGCACTTCTTATCTGATGACAGGGAACATGAAGGAGCTGGCAAGGGACTGTGGAGAAAAAGCAGTGACTCAGCCCTGAGTCTTTTGTATCTAGAATCCACTGGTTTTAATGTAATTATTTCAGTGAACATTGCACACGCTCCCTGCTTCTTGGCTGTGTTCTCAGCCACCCTCTCTCTCCCCCTGTGAGGCTTCCTGCTTTGTTTATAGTCTCTTCTGAGCATATTAAGAAGTAAGGAAGTCACTTCTTGGCAAAACCCTTTTAAGGGCTTGTCCCCACGGCAAAGGTTTTCAGCCAGATTTACAGACAGTTTTCGGTTTTGAAAGCCGACTGTTAACCTTTTACATTGACCTTAATGGAAAATCCGTGCAGCAATCTCCACTGCACTGATTTTCCACTGGATAGTTTTTTTACACCGCTGGTGGTCCGAAACACATAGAACATGTTCATTGTTCCACTCGTTTTTTCGGGCGGCACATGAACATGTCGGTGTGAAGGGGGACAGCTTGAATACGCAAACCGCAGAGAACAGCCGTCCCCCTTCGTGCCAGAAACCGACCAAATACCAATCTGGAAACGGCCCCTAAAGGTTCTTCTGCCCACATCTTTGACCCAGATACCACAGAGGCCTTGCTTTAATAGATTACAGATGTATTGGCGGCACAAGAGGATATGAATAGTAGCCCAGTACTTATGGTTGTTTGGGATGTGTATGTATGCAAAATATAGTAACATGTTCAGGATTAAAACACTAGATACAATGTTTCCGTAATGAATGTTGTCAAAGAATACAGCTTTGCAGGGCAGATTCGCACAATCAAGTGGCTATATCTAGAACTCCCCTACTTGTGTCTTTTACTGCTGGACATTTGGTGTGGAATTCCTTCCTTCCTCCCCCTTTCATGCCATTGTTAAAAATAGCTGACCACTTTAAGTAGCCCCTTGCCCAGTCATTGTGTCAGACTGTCCCGCAGAGATCCTACGCAGAAGCTTTATCCTCATCATGTCCTGTGCGCTTCAGGTAATCCCAATGTTCAGCAGTCATGGGGTTTGTTATGACTATTCTAACTTTCTAAGGATTATTCAGTTTTATGAGAGTTTATTATATGATAAATTTAGCTCGTCTGATAGTGTTTTTTATGTGCTCATGTAGAGACTTTACTGAATAACCTTTTAACAGGATCATTTATGTTAATGAGGTTTAAATTGCCAAATCTTTAGTCTTTATGTTAGTTTATGGTTGTTTTATTACTATTTTATGGCTGGGTATGATATTTATAGTTGGATTTACACTTTTTTTTCTTTTTTTTAATGCAGGACTTTGTTGTAAAAAAATACTTTCTTTCTAATACTGTTACTCTAGAGCATGTGTTGTCTGCGAATGTTAAATTGTTTATTAAAATGAAAGAGCATAAAAACATATTGCAATACCCAAAACAATCAATCAATTGTGACTGCAGTCAGTAAACTAATTACATTGTGAAAACCCTGTTTTGTGGAGTAGCAGCATTTTTCTTGCTGTGATGGTAATTAATTTTCATGTGAGTTTTTCCCATACTGACTGGACCTCCTAGTGTGTAAGGGAGTTCCTGGAATTCTGACTAATTAGGGTCCATAATCTATGCATGTCATTCCTCTTAGACTCTCCCACAGAGTATCCTAGGGCTTCACACACAGCTCCTGTTTTGAGGATCACTTTGTGCTACTATCCTGACATTGCTATACATAATACTGTTCAACGATTTCCTGAAAGTCACCTGCTGTGCCCTATGTAGTCCAGCTGGAATAACTGAATGACACTGCTGTTTTATGGGTTACTTTTTCCATCCTTTCTTTCCCTTCCCCCTTTCAGCACTGCAGGTTGTCTGATATATCATGTTAAACAGGTGGATAAGTCACTGGTTGTTTCACTATGACCATTCTGTCAGTAATGATAAAGCCACCTGCTGTGTAATATATAGAGAGCATGAGAATATCCAGAGTTCATCAGTGCTAAATATCATGTACTAAATTTAAATGACTGGCTATCAAAAGTAAACTGATAGTAGCATGCCTACCAATGTGACCTTTAACCCATTGCACATACTGTCCTACTTCTCTTCTTACCCAATCATTTCCACTACAGAAGACTAGATAACTAGCAACTCGATTACTAGCAACATACTAAAAATAGCAGGGAAATATAATTGAGACCATGTTTCTAAAAGTAGTTTTATTTTACACATCTGTAATCTAATCAGTAGTAACACTCTAGCTCTGGTTTGACCTTGAAAGATTGTTGCCATTTCTGTTTTATTTTTTTTTCTTCAGTAACAATACAGTACTTTTAGGGTATGTTCGCATGGGCAAATTTCGGCACGCATTTCGCGTTGTATTTGCGCTCTCATATAAGCGAGATGCATGCCGAAATTACGGTAATACACAGTTCTCATAGAGAACTAAGGATTACGCCTCCTCTCCCCGTTCGTACAATACGATCGTATTGTACGAGCGGGGAGATAATTGCCATGTCAATTACTTGTGGTGAATACACGCCGCGAGCAAAATATATAATAAGGTGGTCCAGTTAGTTTGATGCAGTGCAAAGAGCAAGAGGAATTGGGTCTGGCCAGTGCTGCTGCTCTCAGATCTTCGGCCTCATCACATGCGGAGTGTAATTGATGACATGGAGCAGGCAAAGCGCTGCCCCAGGGGAAAAGATTCTGCTCCTATGGCAAACAGATTTCAGCAGAATTTTTCACCTGCTTTCAAAGAAGTAGAAGAGTTCAACCATTCATCTAAACTGACTGTGGCTGAGGCAATTCCTTTATACCCCAACATTGTTAGAGATGCTGCCCCTGTGGTCACCGCTTTGCCCCCATCCCAAGTTAGTGTAGAGAGGCCGTTCTCCAGCCTGGATCAGATGTGAGGTCATGTATGCAGGATCTGATGGAGACGATACTATTTCTTAGAACAAACTCAGACTCCACAAATGTTCCTGCAGTGTTTGGCATTTTTACATTTTTTTTTTGTGTTCTAAAGTCATATCCAATAAATATATTTTATACTGACAAGCAAAATGGTAACAATGTTTTTAACTTGTGACTTCCAATCTCCATATCTCACCATCCACTACAGCTTTGTACATGAGGCTACTGTAATTTTATATACAGTCATCTTGCCTATCTTATACATAAATGTGACTTGCAAGTATTTAGGATCTGCTTAGTTCTGCAGATTCTTTCCTGTAACTGCATTGTTACTGTTTTGCTCCTAAAAATCAAAATGTTAATTTTTATTATTTTGTTAGTATTTTGGAAATCCACCTTTTTGGTTTTCAATACTGCCTGAATCCTTCTGGACTCTGGATCAGATTCAAGCATATCTTGACCAAAATCTGATGCCAGGTCTCTTCTACACATTCCCAATGTTGGTGCAGACTGGACTTGGATGCAAATACAGCTTTTTCTTCAACTCTACCCACAAGTGTTCAAAAGATCAAAACATTAACATTTTGCCTCTGTGTCTGTTCTACCTAAATAGCTGGATTATTGTATCATAAGGTGATAAATAGCCGGATGTTACCATTTTACTACAGTAAAGTTATCACTTAAACATGCGCCGTGTATGAGGGAGTCAGGAGTCGGAGGTTTGGGAAATTGAGGAGTCGGGGCTTTAGTTTGCCGACTCCACTGCCCTGGTTACAAGACAGACATCATCTGGGCCCAATGGACCCCATTGACGATTGTCAGGTTTATATGATGCGGTTTGTCAATTTAGCAGAAAAAAATAGTGCAGCGTGCTAGATTACTTTTTCCTTCATTATTGATGTAATTTGTCAATTTACCTCATTGCACCCATTTAACAGTATCCGTATCCTTCAGACACAGATATACTTGAATAATGTGGGGAAGTAGGAAGCCCTCAGCAGACCACCGGCTGGAAGAGGTGAGAAAACACACGACTAAGGGCCACATGTATGAAAACTGTTAAAGTCTAAAACTAATTTTGTTGCACATAGAAACTAATCAGAGCTCCCCTTTCATTTTTCCAGAGCACTATATGAGATGAAAGGGGCGCTGTGATTGGTTGTTGTGGGCAACAAAGTGAATTTTAGACCTAGACAGTTTTCATACATGTGGCCCTTAGTCGTGTGTTTTCTCACCTCTTCCTGCCGGTGGTCTGCTGAGGGCTTCCTACTTTCCCACATTATTCAAGTATATCTGTGTCTGAAGGATATGGATGCTGTTAAAAGGGTGCAATTCAAAAGTTGCTGTTTTTAAGGAAGAAAAAGCTAGCTGACAAGACCTTAATAGTCAACCTCTTATATATGGGTTTTAGCTACATATGTTTTGATAGCATTGAAGTGTGGCATCCAGTTAAAGGCAAAGGGTCATTTTATATGTAATAGTATCAGTAATAGACCTCACCAATGTGAAATATTGATGAGCAATGTATTTTTCAGCTGTAGAGGAATCTGATTTCTCAGTCAGCATCACTCAAGCCATTTGACCGGTCTTCCAATGGATTTGCTGTACTGTATGTATCTGTAGTCTGAAGTTATAGCTAAATTGTCAGATTTGCAAAACCTTAGTTTCAGGTCATTGCTCGTCAAGGGGTGCAAAAGAATATGTTGTATTGTGGATAGACATGATCCAAACAGATGGCTTAAAGGGGTTGTCTCGCTATGTCAATTCCTCTTGCCTCAGTCCTGTTTTCTTGGTTTCATTTTGAATTCAGGGGCGTGTTTACTGGCTTCCACTAGGCTGCAGTAGAAGCCAGGTCTGTAGCTATAGCACTCAGTGCTGGCAGCCTATCAGGAGAGATCAAGCAGGTCTGTAGCTATAGTGACCTGAGGAGCTGATGCAACCCATACAAGAGGGGGTTTCTCAGAATAGGTAGGACAATGTTAATGGTCATATATTGCAAAGTGACTTGTTTTTGCAAGATCTTTAATATAAAAAGCAATCCTTGTAGTGAAACAACCCCTTTAACGTCACAGCACATTCTTCCTACATACAGATGGAGACCAATGTCTATTTAGCCAGTCTCTATTTTGAAAGTGTTGGTTTATAAACGAACTACAGCTTTACTAGAAGCTGGGATTTTACCCGCGCAATATGTTATTTTTTTTATTTTATTTTTTTTTTATGCTGTGTTTTTAATTTGTAAAATGTTACCCAGACTGGATGTAATTGAGGCAAAGTCTACTCTGTGAGCAGGGATAGGTCTGCATGGATTTTTGTTAATTTATGTAGACAAGAATGGTTCTAATTACTGACCTTATTCAGAGGTCTTAAACTATATTAGAAAGTTGCAGAACTTTTATTAAAGGTTTTTTTTTTTTTGTTTAACTGTGTTTTTTATTAAAGGATTATACAAGAACACAATGCGACTAATTATTACAAGAAGCAATGGCAAGACTCAGAAATAGAACAATATGGTTAATAAGGTTAAAGGGGTTTTGCCACCATGCAATGTCGACGTGGGATGCTTAGAAATCATAAGTTAGGCACTTTCCTAATTGCATGTCATTAAAAAAAGTGTAAGGTGCTGCAGCCTTCGTTACCTTATCTTGTACAGCTGGTTGTCATTGGAGCTGACCTGTTCTAAGCCTCCTGCTTGCTGGCCGCGCTTGTGTGGTTCAGGCCTCTTCCTCTGAAGCTTCCTCGGGAGCGTGCACGTTTTCTATGTTGTAGTTCCTTGCCCCGATCCCTTACTCCTTGTCTTCTACGTTTCTTTATATTCTGGGTCTTTGCCCCGATCCCTTACTCCTTGTCTTCTACGTTTCTTTATATTCTGGGTCTTTTTCCCTCTCCCTGCATCCCTGCTTTTAGTTATGGAGCTCAGGAGCGCGCACAACTCGCGGCGCGATGACATCACTAAGTGCTGTCTGGAGGGTGTTTTTTTTTTAAACTACTCAAGCACAGAACGCCCCCATCTCAAGACCCAGGGGACCAGCGGCAGCGTTTGAGGTAGGGAACAGCCGTCTTGGCAAAACCCCTTTAATAAGGTCCAAACATATCAATAAGATCAAGAGCAAATGAGTGTGTATGTGTGTTGTATTATAAAATAAAATATATATATATATATATAAATATAAAATATATATATATATATATATATATATATATATTATATATAATATAATAGTGACGACATTTCAGCCGCCATTTTTGGCTTGGCTTGGGATCGCCGCTTGGTTAAACAAGATTGGCACTCCAACTTCTGCTTTGATTTAAGTGGCCATCAACCAGGTTTATCAGACACAGGTATTAAAAAACAAGCACAAATAAAATCCTGGGCCGTCTGGCTACTAACAAAACACTTTTAAAGTATGGGCCCCTCTCTACCAAAGGCCTCGGTCTACCGCCGAGCACCATACACACTTTCCCCATTGGGGTCAAACTTCTCACCAAGGCTCTGTGGGGTCAAGAGCCTCTCTCCAGCTCCTCTGTTCACTGCCAGCTAGCAGACCACACCCCCCGATCACCTGTAGTAGGAGACCTCTTATAGCCCTACAGGGACTGGCCCAAAACCTGGCCTGCAACGTGGGGACAGCCATCCACCCAACGCTACGACTGTCCCGGGAAAGGAAACCCATACCTGGCTGCAAGGCAGCCATTCTAGCTACCTGTGTCGGTAACCTATTGTTACTGTGACACCAGCAAGTCTCCTTCCCCCACCGAACCCAGACAATTCGGATGGCAAACGTTTTTAGCAGGTAACCTGCTGAATTGCCACCTAGCAATGTGACAGGAGCTGTAAAATCTGTACACTTCCAACTCATGCTAAAAAATTAAGTGCTCACCCGACCTTCTTGTCCCACTGTTGATTAGCGGTTCACAGCCTCCTGCTTGCTGGCCCGTGGGGTTGGCCCCCTCTGAAGCTCCTTCAGGAAGCTGCCTTTTCAATTTATTCCTGGCCTCGATCCCTTAGTCCTTGCTCAACGTTTCTCTAATCTGGGTCTTTGCCAATCCCTTAATTGAGTTTCATAGGGTATTATTCCCTCTCACCATGACCCATAGACTCAACCGCACAACCTGAGCCGATGACATACAATGGTCAGGAGGGCCTTGCTTTTTTTGTTACTCACAAAACGCCCCTATCCAACCGGGGACCAGCGCAGCTTAGTGGGAACAGCCTCTTCAAAAACCCCTTTATTCCAAACTATCTAAGTCCAAAATTGTCGATTGGTTGGTGCATTGTAGCTGTGCGTGTTCCTGTTCTATATATAAAGATATATATATATATATTACTATATGTTAGCCATTTGCCTCAATGGGTTCGCTGGATCACGTTGGTTCAAGATGCTGCACTCCACCTTGGCTTTTTTAAGGTGGCCTAAATTTAGTCACCATGTTCCAAGACTAAAAAACCCTCGACCAGTCTACCCATTCTCTTATGACCCTCTCTCACAATGGCATTCGGTCCGCCCCGAGCACCTCCGCTCACTTGGGTTCATCTTCTTCACCAAGTCTCTGTGTAAACCCTAGAGTTTGTTATCCCGTAAAACTACCCCCCAGATCACCTGTATAGAGCCAAGCCCTTGCTGGCCCAAACCTGGCCTGCAAGCATGAGAACACCTTTCCACCCATACCTGCGATGTCCGGGAATAGGAAAATTGATCTTACCATGCCTTCATCCCTAATCACTGATTTGCCGCCATTGTTACTGTTGACAATTAAGTCTCTTCACCAAACCAGCTTGGGGCAGGTTTGTACCCTTTAATAAAGGGGCCTGTACTGAAGTTGAAATATATTCCTGTGGGGGGAGGGAGGGCGACGTTATCCTGGTAAAATAATCTATATAGCGAACCAGTGGTGAATAGTTAGACTTAGATATGAATGTGTAGTCAACTACAGGCCTTGATTAAAGGGGTTTTAAACGACAAACATAAATAACCTATTTTAGAGTAGGTTGTTGATGTTTCATGGTTGTGGGTGCATCCTCTGGAATCTCTGTCCGTCATTACATTGAACGGGCCTCTTTAGTGTTTATATGGGCACAGTGATTTATCTGTATAGTCCGCTGTGGTTCATCCCACTGACTTGTATAAGGTTGAAGAAACACTTTGGAAGCCTCTTGAGAAAGCTTGGCGAAACGCGTGTCGAGGCTATCCCATTTCCTTGGCAGTGCATCTCCTCCATTCCTGTATACACTTGGTAATGTATTGTGTGTGAGAGGTGTGGCATTATTGTATGTCCATCTTGATGTGTCTGTATACTATTTAATCACTTGATCTCTAATATAAGACACTTTAATACTAATGTTAAATATTATAGGTTAGGTGACTTTCTATATTCAGGAATGGGTGATTTGTATGCCTTGTTTGATATGGGCATTATTTTTAATTGTTTTTAGCCTTAAATTTGTACTATATGTGACATATATTAGTTTTTAATATTTATTATTGAATGAATAAAGATTGTCAATATATATTTCCCTATGACATTTTTGTCATTGTATTCTTTTTTTGGTTAACATGTTTATGTGATATAATGACTGTAGACTGAGCATTGGACCTTATTGAATTGGTGATTGAAGAAACACTTTTAATGTCTGTACAGACTTTGCCCTCATGACTTGCATTCTGGGATGCATTGCTGTTTTACCAGAAACTTAACTAATCTGTTAACAAGCTTGTCAACTGTTTTCCGTCACAACCAGTAGATTTGTGAATGCCGCCGTAATCCACCCTGTTGCTCACCTTGTCTGGTTTTGCAGTCTGAGTGCTAGGCAACAAGAGGTCACCTCTTCTGCAGCACCTGCTGCTACCGTGTCTTCTGTTGTGGCCCTCCTGCCCTGGCTCCACAGTGCAGCTGCCAAAGGGACGCCTTAAGAGAACATCAGGAATGATGGCCTTTTTAAAGGAAAGGCTACCATGGATTTCTTTCCTGCTGATTGTGTCTCATTCCCTTGTGCTACAGATAATGACCTTACCAGTGCCTGACCCTGTTCTTAACCTTGGTCTTATTCTTGGATGTATCTGCTGACTTGCCCCTGGAATGATTTTCCTAGTATCTGTTGTTCTGCTCCTGACTCTGACTATGCTCATATCCCCTCCTCTGATTTGTAGCATCCTGGTGACAACCATTAGCTGCCATCTTGACTAGGCTTTAATAACATTTTTGGCCTGTCAGTTTCTGAACGCTCTCCTGGTGATGACCATTGGCTGTCTTGACTATACTACTACTCTAGTAAGACTACCACCAAATATCAGGGACTCTTCTGCTGACTGTGATGTGGGAATCTGAACAGGAAAATCTCTCCTTGTAATCGTTAAAGCAGTGGTCCAATTTAATGTTAGGGCATGTTCACATGGCGTTTGTTAAATATGTTTTGGGTAAATTTTACGTACCTAAAAAAAAAACTGGATCCCATTAGGTATTTAACAATGTTAAAGTGTGATGACATTGAATTCAATGTAAAATACGCATCATCGTTTAGACGATACATATATTACATGTTTTTTTTTTATAATTTTCCTTCACCATGGTCATATTTAATGTTACGAAATAAAAAAAACTGAACAAAAAACAAAAATAGGATGACTTCTTAGACCCTGCACTCCAGTCCAGACAGTCCAGTAAAATGTTACCAACCCTGTAACTCTGGACCCACAGAAGATAAGTCAAGCAGTATATGTACTAAGTTACTAATATTGTTTGTTGATTGTATCTACATATTAAAGGGGTTGTCTCACTACATTGACTCATCTCACCTGAGTCCTGTTTTCTTGGTTTCACTTTGAATTCAGGGGCGTGTTCATTGGCTTCCCCTGGGCTGCAGTAGAAGCCAGGTCTGTAGCTATAGCAACCAGTGCTGGCAGCCTATCAGGAGAGATCAAACAGGTCTGTAGCTGTAGCGACCTGAGGAGCTGATGAAGCCCATACAAGAGGAGATATCTAGGAATAGGTAGGACACTGTTAATGGACATATATTGCGAAGTGACTTGGTTTTGCAAGATCTTTAACATAAAAAGCAATCCTTGTATTGAGACAACCCCTTTAACTGTAAAATCTTGATTGCCCAAATTAGTTTTCCCCCAGAAATTCCACGTTAAGAGGTTTTTGTTTTGTTTTTTCCCCCTTACTTTGCTTTAGTTACAAAAACTAAGGGGTACGTTTGTTAGTCAAGTGCTGTGGGAGACTATTTTTGTGATGCTTTTAAGATTGCAGTAAATTTTGTTATATATAGAACAATCTTTATCCTTGTTCCAAAAATAAAACAACTCGACTTTCAGTTTTGGAACTTTCCCAAGTGTTTTGTTCTTTTTAACTTTTCTTAATAATTGTAGCATATTTATGGTTCCTTTCCACTCGCTTTTATGTAAGGCTTAACTGTTAGTGGTCTCTAATGTATTATATCTGTTACTAATATGTTAAATTGATTTGTATTAGTACATTTTATGTATTTGTCTCGTAAATCTTTTGAGGCCCAATATAAAATCTGTGATAGAACCCTGAATCATCATGCCTCATTTATAATGGTAGTCTTATCATATGGATTTAGGTATATCCCTTAGGCTGCGTCCACACGGCAGTATGCAAATATTTTAACATCTTTTCCGTGGTTTAGGGGGATGGTTCTGTCCGCGGTTTGTGGATTTGCCCTTCCCCCTCGCCCACAGACATATTCATGTTCTGCCCGAAAACTGGGCAGAAGAATGAACATATTCTAAGTTTTTAAGAACGCCGGCGGTGTGAAAAACCGTCCTGCAGAAAATACGTTCAGTGGGGACTTATACACGGATTTTCTATTTAAATCAATGTAAAAGGTTGACAGTCGGTTTACAGATGGTTTTCAAATCCTTATAGTTAAAGGGGATGTATCGCTTCATCAGTTTGGTTGTACCATTGTGCTCTCCAGCTTCTCAGCTCAAATCCAGGGGCGTTTCTTCCCCTCCCAGCTGGGTGTGTCCACCCCCCCCCCTCCACATGTCACTGTGTCTCTTCCTATGCAGTCATATTTTGTAAGAGCTGTTTACATACCACAGGCTTGCATTCATATTACAATTGAATCCAGTCTTGTATAAACTCCTCCAGAGCTGTGCAGAGTGAAATGCTCTTGGCCCCTAATGCTCCTATGTTTAGGCACAGTCGCACAGTTGTGCTGTTTTCTGATTGTAGAAGCCCTGTAGTGTTGTTCTGTTTCTTCTGGCTGTGCAGAGTGAAAATGTGCCGGTCCCTTACTTTGAGTGAGAGGCAGAAATGCAAGCTCCGTGAATACGGCCGACTGGGGGCCGAACAGAATGTAAATGAGCTCTCAGCTAGTGAAATGCAAGGAGGAGGGATCCGGCCAGGACTGGAGATCAGTGTAAACAGAAACTGAAGATAAGGGATCCTGTGATAACAAGACAGCTTTGCTAATGACATCCAATGACAATGTTGCTTGTATTCACTGTCCCCTTATTCTGAAGACCATTCAATGAAATTATACAAACCCTTTAAACCCTTTGTCAAAGAAGATTGGTGACAACAGCCTTAGATGCTTGTGTTTTGGTTGGAGACACTGACCATAGTATCTGTCAAACCAGTATTAATATCTTTAACAATATAGTCTTTTTTTTTTTTATTTTTTTTTTTTTTTTTCCTTCAACAAATTTAGAGGGGTTTTGTCACCATAGACAATGATGGCATATTGTTAGAATATTCCAATCATTGTCTTATAGGTGTGGGTCCCACGGAGAGCTGGTCGCGCTTGTGCACGACTCTCCAGAGCTGAATGCACCACTTGGCTGTACTCGGAAAACCCATAATATAGAATGGAGTGTGACTGCGCAAGCGCGGCCAGCTCTCCAGCTGGCGCTGCCAGTGGCGGACATGTTCCCCACTCATGGCAAAACCCCTTAAGGCTACTGCTGTTGTAGTAATAAACAAAAATTCATACTCCACTTGATACTCTCCATTTTAATGCTGACACTGTCATCAGACTTCCCTGGTCATTTGCTTCCAGTGGTTGGCGCATGAGTGGCTGCAGCCGTCACATGCCACTGCCTGACATTACTGTTAAAAGTAAACGGCCCTGAGCCATGTTGTCGGGCAAAGTCTTGTGACTGCTGCAGCCACACATGAACCTACCACATGCAGCCAGATGTAAGCAGATGGTCAGTAAAGTCTGTTGGTAGGGTCAACACAGTAATGGCAGCAAGGCGAGTATAAATCTTATTACAGCAGCTTAAAGGGAACCTGTGACGTTAACATGCTATTGGACCAGCGGGCAGCATATTTATAGAGCAGGAGGTGCTGAGCAGATTGATATACAGCTTTGTGGGAAAAGATTTAGTAGAATTTGTAGTTTATTTAATCCCTGCTTGTTAAGGAGTCCAGTGGGAGATCTTATCAGAGAATGACCGCTATCTTTGTATGCACACTCATGACACTAGAAGATAGGCTGTCACTAATCAATAACGCCACCAACTTGACTCCTTAAAGGGGTTGTATCATTTCATGAAATGGCCTTCAGAATAAGGGGAGAGTGAAAACAAGCAACTTTGCAATTGGATGTCATTAGCAAAGCTGTCTTGTTTTCACAGTCTGCCTTATCTTCGTTTTCTGTAAACAAACTTCCCCAGTGCTGGTCAGATAGTTGGATCCCACCTCCTTGCATTTCATTAGCTGAGGGCTCTAATAATTTACATTCTGTTCTGCCCCATGGAGCTTGCATTCCTGCCTCTCACTCAGAATTAGGGGCCGACAACAATTTCACTCTATACAGCTAGCTGCCTCCTCATTGACACAGCAGCTACTGCTACAATCAGAAAACAGCAGAATTGTGCGTTGGTGCCTTATGTAAACATCAAGGGAGACGGATCTGTGCTTTGGATGGATTCAACTGTAGCAAACCTCCAGCTGTGAGAGATCAGTGCTGAGTTCATAGAAGACTGTTTAGACTGAATGCAGGCCTGTGGTATGTAAACAGCTCTTACAAAATAAGACTGCATAGGGAGAGGACAGTGATATGTGGAGGGGGGGGGATACACTGGAGCCAGCATGAACAGTGAAGGGGGGGATGATGTCATCTCTCCAGTTAAGAAACACCCAGCTGGGAGGGGAAGAAACGTCCCTGGATTTCAGGAAGTGAGAGCTTTAAGTTTCAAGAGAACAGCCCAAATGAAGAAGCGATACATCCCCTTTAACCCAGAACAAGCAGGCACTTAAATAAATAAAATGTAATTTCTACTAATTCTTTCACTACAAAACTGTGTATCAATCTGCTCAGCTATATCTTCTCTTTAACATGATACTGACAAATCAGCATGTTTAATGTGACAGGTTACCTTTAAATAAATATATATATATCCATCCAACTTCATTTCCCCTGCCTACAACTCTGCTTGCAGATCATAATGCAGCACACCTAGGCTAAGTGCACACAGCATATGACAAAATACTGTCCAAAATCTGACAGCATTCTGTCATTGCTGGACTGCGGCAGAACCGTGGTTTTTGCTGAAGATTTGCGTAAAAACCACGGTTGTTTTTCAGATTTGCCATTGGCCTGTACAATTGAATGTAAGGAATCTGATGGCAATCCAACGGTAAAAAATCTGTGCTATATAGACTACAGCATTCATTGCGGTCTATGGAGCATAGTGTAGTCGGATTTTCGGCGGTTTCAATATTTTGAATCCGTCGAAAATCTGACTGCATTTCTGTTCTGTGTAGACATAGCCTTAATCTTTTCTAACCTCTTTTAACCAATTTACAGTACTAGATCTATTTCTGGAACCCTGGGAACTTGTTTTGTGCCTAAATATAGTGCCCGTTTACTTTCAGTGTTTTAATTGCACTCTTTCTGCATGCCTTCATTCTGCCCTTTAGGCTTAAGAAATCCATCACCTTCACCAAAGGCACAAGAAACGCATGCATGTTGTTAATATAAACTAAGACAACCTGATTTGAGTGATTAAAAGTGTTTTGAAATATTTTGGTAGAAAATAAGCAAAGAAGAGCACAATAAATAACAATACTAGATGCATTGCTTTTCGGGTTAGGATATCCCTGTACATATGAAGAGCCTGCAGGTCACAGTTCTGTACATTTCCATACAAGCTTTGCCATGTGCATGATCCCTAATTGCAGACACACTTTAATGAATGGATCCTTGGTCTGCAAACTATTGCACGAAGTCCATACCGATCTTAACTGCTACAGTGGGCTATGTTATGATATAGCGTACAACTAATATTTCAGTCATGTATACACGCAAACAGCAAAAGGTATTTGGCAAAAAACACATTTTCCGGAAAGACTTGAAATAATGTTGATGAAAACCTCTCGTCAGCAGTTTTAGTTCTGCTGCTGCTGCTGGAATCAGTCAACTCATTGACAAACATGTCTTTAATGGTCAGCTTTCCTCCGGTAATGCTTTCTTCTTCATAGTGTCCTCTATTGCTATTCAGGACCCTGCTAAATACTGCCTTCATGACACCGCTACCGAGTATAGCCCATTACTACTCCTTAACACAGAAATTGCAACACCAAGAAGGACAAGTCATGAGGTGATACACATAAAGCAAGTAACCGGTGTAGTAAATATCTGCAAATTATTACATTTTTAAGCACTTAGCACCAATCTGTGGCATGTTGGAGGCCATAGAAGCCATATTGAAAGAACATTTGTTTTTTTGCCATATGAAACCTGAAAAACCAGATCAAGTGGTGTAGGATGGTCGTGGGTTGCCCCTGTTCGTCAAGGTGCCATTTATGGCTGTTGTGAACTGAGAGGGACAGACCTGAAAGACCAAGGTTATGTGCCTAGGCTGGGTTGTTGTTATATTTACTATTTTGCCATAGGCAAACTTAAACTCTATCAGTTCTCTATCTGTAAAACACTAAAACGTAACTTTTATTATGTATAACTCTTAACCTCTATACACAGTTTTAAAAAAACCTGATTTCTAACCTTACCTTTAAACCCTTTCTACTCTGAAAAAAGGGAAATTTCCTTTTTTTATCAAGTCTGGTGAGCACCACCTTTTAACGGGAAACCCTTGTACATACAGCAATTTCTGCCCCGTGGGGATCAGGCCTCTTACTTGGGCGTCCCCCTAATCTCATGGACACAAACAAATAACCCCCCTTTGACACGTTGCCTGGTGACCTTCTAGCAGAGGTGAGAAATCACAATTTAAAAACGTCATGTCTGACCTCCCCGAATGTTTCCCCACTAACCTGGCTTATCGGGGGTTAGAGGCCCATAACCCCTGATGAAGCCAGGTTGGGGTGAAACATGTCGGGGGGTCAACATGATTTTTAAATTGTGATTTCCACCTCTGTCAAAAAGTGTCCCTGCTGCAGGGGTGAAACAAGGGGGGCCTTATTGTTTGTGCCCATAGATTGGGGACGCCCCTGCCCAAAGTAAGAGGTTGGGGGATCCTTACTGGGCAGTAAATTGTGTATATATAAGGCTTTCCTTTTATAGGTGTGCTCCCCGGGACTTGATAATAGAAAAGGAGCTATTCCTTTTTCAGTAGTAGAAAGGGTTAAATGGTGAGGTTAAAAATAGGTTTTTAAATTTAGTGTGTATAGGGGTTGTGTTTAATAATAAAATTTATGTTTTAGTGTTTTCAGAAGAAATGATAGATTTTAAGTTTCCCTTTGGGCAAAATTTAAATAAGGATCAAAAGTCACTCTTGCGAGAGTCCCAATTTTTTGGAGACTATGTGACTAGGCTGGGTTGTTAGCACTGTTCAGTATTGTTTGTCCTGGTGGTTGGGAAAACGACAAACTGGAATAACAGTAATAAGTACATGGAGGTGAATCTCTGTACGGATGGATCGTCCAATGGGAAAAAATAGCACCAATGATCTTTTACTGAAATAAAAAATTTTTGTTGCATCTAGGACAGCAAATGTCAAAAACAAAATTTTAAAAAAACTTTTTCATGAAATGGACAGACCAATTTCCAAAACCCCCATGTCTCCGCCATGCTCAAAAGCTTTCATCGTGCACAGCAACATGGCAATGGCGGATGAAATAGAGGTCTATCCTCATCAGTATGGTCCCCCTTTTTCTTGACACAGTATTACCAGAGGGGTGGTTCCAGACCACATGGGGGAAAACCCTTTAAGAACCCTTACATGGCAATGTTGCACCTGTCCGATTTCCTGGACTATGGTGTGGGGTAGCATAATGCTTGCAGTGGACCCCTTAAACTTATTTCAGGGGACACGATGGCTCAGAAATTTCATTTATTGGCCCAGAAGCTGGTACGGCCTTTTCTCCAAAGTATCCAAGATGCAGCCTGGTGTTGTCCTGTTGAAAAGCAACTCCTGGGACATGCATGGTTCAAACATGCTACCAGCATCTCTGGACTTGACTCCCATCAGACACATCTAGGACGCATTGGTCACCAATTGCAACGGGAGCTGTATGCAGCCAATCTTGATGATCTGCATGCCCAATACTTCATATTCTAATAGTCCTCAGATACCCATCAACAACCTCAATGATAGCATGCAAAGGCGGGTAAGTGCAGGGATTTCTGTCATACTTATGAAGGAAGCATAGTCCGAAAAATACCTGCTCTGAAGCCTCAGTTTTAAAGGTGTTTTCTTTCCCCATTTAAGAATATTTAGCAGCATTGTCTGTTTTACATTTTACTGCTGGTTCTCGGTAAGCAAGATGGAAACTGGTCCTAATATGAGTGCTAAGCCAGCCTGCATTCCACTCACACCAGGAGCTATTATATTGCAGTCATATTTTCCATCCCATTATATTGTAGGTAGAGTGGTGACAAGTGAATTTACGTTTTGTAGTATTGGTTTCTGTGGTGAACGAGCAATAAAATGCAAACCATCTGAGCTGATAAAGCTGCTTGAGCTCTTTTTGCTATGGGCAACAAAGAGAGACTTCCAGCCGGACAGTTTTTATGCATAAGCCGTGTTTTCACGAAAAACCTTTTTATTTAGCATATAGTAAAGCAGAACCACGAGGGTTGATTAATTGTAATAAAACCTTTACTGTGTGTAAGGACTTGTTTTCCTCGGAATGACACAGACTAGTGCAGCTGAACAAATCATTTTTATTACTTTACAACAGGAGCATAACCTAAGTGGTCTTTACACTGAGGCTGGGTAGCTTGATGTACACCGTTTGCCCCACCATTTTGTTGCACTTTGGGCTGCACCAGTCACGTACGATACACGTACAGGTGTTGCCCTGCGATTCCATTCCCACTACTCCTAATTGTCTTCATACAGCACCATTCAAGGATGTTTTAGGCATAGAATCGATGCAAACTCATGTCTCATCTCAAAGTTTCATAGGATGCATGAATGAAATAATGCTGCTTTGCTCTGTCACTTCCTGGTCAAGCTGTCTGTAATTTGTAATAAGCATATCCGCTCAGTGTATTCAGACTTCTGCTAATTAGATTAACTCAGTAGCTTCCCTGGTCCTGACAGCATGAGATTTAAGTAAACGGCAGTAATTACAGTCTTTTGCCTGAAAGATCAGATCACAAACGAGCTCTCACTGACCATGGCCACAACCTGTGTAATGACATCACTCCCTGCTATCAGATAGAACAAGCAGCAGGGGGGAGATGTACACAAGTTGGTCACTTGGGGAACCAGAGAGCCAGGAAGGTGATAAAATCACTTGTAGCTCCGTTACAAAAAAAATGAACGCAATATATTTGGAAAACGTCTTCATTTAGTGTTGCCAGCATGTTGAAAGCTGATCTTAGTAGCGAGACAACCTCTTTAAGTCATGTATCAAGCAGAAGACTTTTTATATGTGATTCCGTGTGTGACTGAGACACCCAGAAGTCAGTTTGATTCTGCTTGAGGTACCATTACAGTGGAATCTATGATGAGTGGGAATAGGGACCAATGCAACACGGGTTTGTCTACTGGGGGGCGGGGGGGGGGGGATTGTAATGGAAATCTCTCTCATAGTTAGGCACTTGTTTAATTTACAGTTAATGCATTTTTAGTTACTTCCTGCAGCTTTACAACAGCTGTTGACTGACAGGAAGTGCAGTAGTTTTGTGTCTCAATACACAGTAAATAACTCTGTGTCAAGCCTAGGAGATCAGGTGACCAAAGGGTTGGCACTTTTTCAGGGCAGCTATTAAAGCTACACCCATTTTCTTCCTTCTAGCATGGGGTAGAAAATGAGTGGCCTGCAATCAGACTGAAGTTGGTATGGAGGAAGCTAGACAAAGCACAGTAAAGGATCCCTATGCTTGTAATTTTACAGGGCAAAGAGAAACAACATCCAAAAAACTCTGCTACTGTGCTGCAGAGAAGGGAGGCTACACACCGCAAAGGAAAAGCACAAATGAGCACAGAAAATATTACCAGGATATGAATAGAGACTTAGGCTAGACATTTACAAGTTTATTTTCTTTTTAATTTTTGGCTTGTTGATAACCTTTCCCATGTGACATATTTGGCAACGCAATTCACTGAAGTCACTTTATATGAATCATATTATTGCACTTGTAGTCTATTCCAGGCTCTCTAAGCAAGAAAAACAGCTATTTAGTTATTTAACTTGGGAAAGACAACCAAATAACTATTTACATTTGATGAAGTACAGAAATGGATGAAAGCAGATGTTTTGTTTTTTTTGTCCTCCATCAGTGTTCCTATTCACCATAGAGCTCCTTCATCTAGTTATAGAAGTATAAATCTTTACCTTTGTGTATGCATTGCGTGATTAGAATTGCATTGACCCTTCTATTAGTACACTTCACGTGATGTCATCTGCCCGTGCACATAAAAGATGGTCACAATTGGTCATTTTAGTATTTTTTTTTTTTATGTATGTTTTTTGGTTTTCATTTGTGTACATGGCAGACGGATGTTGAACTGTATGTTAAAGGGGTTTTACCACGATCTCCTGCATCCTGCTCTTCAGCTCTGTGTGCTCAGGGGGTGTGTGTGATTTGTTTGAATTGCATATCATGTGATCAAACAGGATGACATCACCAGGCCTTTTCTCTCTGTAGTCAAAGAAAGGTCTATTTATGTAAAGCATTGTAAGTAGCTCAGAGGTAAAGTTTTTGCCTCCAGGCACAAGGGTCCTAGGTTCAAATCCCTGCAGGAACCAAACCTGTGTTTTTTTGTTTTTGTCCTCTTTATCAGTGCACAAACTTCATTGAGGTTTCTTTTTTTTATTTGCACTGTTTGACAAATTACTAAGGAGTACAGAGGATAGGAGTAGAATGACAGCACCTGGGGTTTGAACACTCAGTAGCTACCTGAGATGAGAAGTGATGTCTGACCAGGACTGAGGAGCTCTCAGCCCTGGTCACGAGCTGTAAACAATGGATCACAAAAGGAGCAGCTAAAAAAAAAACAGTGCAGAATTTTTAATAATAATGAATGGTGAAAAATGTTTATTTCATTTGCAAGCTTCTCGCGTCAATTTTACTAAGTGGCAAAACCCCTTTAAAGAGAACTTGTCACATAGTTTATGCCCCCCTTACTGAGGACAGAACAAGGTAGTGTCAGACATGCTGTTTCCAGCGCTGTGTCCCTTATTCTGTAAGATGCTGTAGTTTTCGTGTATTTAATGCAGTTTTCAGCTAGAAGAGTCCTTCGAAGAGTCATTCAAAGAGTCCGTTTATTTCAAACCCCGCCCACCTGCTCATGAATAAGATTTGAGGGGTAAATGCTCTAAAACGGCAGAATCTTACAGAATAAAGGACACAGCGCTGGAAACAGCAGGTCTGACACTAGCTTGTGCTGCCCTCAGCAAGGGGGGCATAATCTATGTGACAGGTTCTCTTTAACTGCTGTAAGGCATAAATGTCTATTTTACTTCTTGATGATTGCGTCCAATACAATAACCTATATGTTTTGTGTAAGCATACTCTTGTGTTTTTGTGTATTCTGTAAACTTCATACCATTGAAACTTTGTTGTATCATCTCTTATCACCTGTTTCCTGTGATTACAATTCCTTCATCAGAAATTAAATCATGAGATTTTCTTATCTATTAGATATACTCATGGTCTTGTTTAGTACATTATGCTCTTTGGAAAAACTTAGTATCGCCAGAACCCTCCACTGAAAATAAAGAGTAAATGAGCAAAATAACTCTTCTTGTCGGTTTTAACATGTGTTCCAATAAAAAAAAAAAAAAGATAACATTTTTCCACTGGTTGAGTGCCAGAACGCCTGCTTCTTGTCCCATTAAGTTTATATGTCTACTGCAGAAGATTGCAGTACCTAATAGTAAAGCAACTAACTATAAATTCACCAGCATTGCTGTATGTAGCAATGTGTTTAGACAAGGATGCCATTTGTCATTGCGCCTTTTGCCAGTGTTATCCTCTTAAACCACATCTATATATCTGTTCATCCAATCAGCAGAAATCGGTCCTTTGCAGACAGAAGAGGGGGGAGGGGTAATGAGGAGAAAGTAAGAAAAGATGAGAAACCCTGAAAGGAATTTTAGTAAATGTGGAGTCTTCTTCTGTCTGACTTTGGAGCATTTGTTTAGTTATGTCCCTGTAGCACTTTGTTTACCCAACCACTTCACATACTAATCACTTAGTGCCAAATGGCTGTGATGATGATAAGAAAGCCTTATGTTTCAACAGACTTTTGCTATAGACTAGCTTTGAAGGATAAGTGTTATTACAGTGTCTAGTTGTCCAGAAAAGGAAAATACATTTTAAATGGGGCCAGTCTATTGTGGGGGTGGGGGGGGAGGCTGCTTTTACTTACCTGTCCCCGCTACTGCTACTCTGAAACTCCCCGGGATCCACTGCACCGCAAAGGCGGAGGACAGGTAGGTATGTGTGTGTATAATATATATAGATATATGTACTAAATACATGTATTATGTATAGATGTTTTAAAATATCATTTTTTTTTATTTTCTTTGTTGGGGGATGGGAGGGTTAGGTTTGGTAAGTGCTGCATCAGTGGTCTGTTATCTGTCACGCTGATTTCTTTTAGCATCAGCTAACAGTCAATTAGTTATAGGTTATTTAAAAGTAAATTTATGTTCAATAGAAAAACAGTCCTGTTGTATTTTGGGTGGGGTCCCCAATTATTGAAGTACATACTTCTTGGCACCACAGGTGTTCTTAAAATAACACCCAATACTAAAATGAAATTAACACTAACAGATGCTGCAGAATATACAAAGTACAATGTAAATGAATGGCATTCTACTAAACCCAGTTACTTTTAGTGGGATAAATATACATGAATTTTAGGGATGGGGTTATTTTTCCAACCCTAGCATTGCTGAAGCTTTCTGCAGCAGATTTTATGGTTTGCATAGCAGATTTGCTGGTAAAAATTGATTGCATCTGACTCAAATGTAGACGTTAAAAATACTGCAGTAAATTTGACTTCTAGCACATGCATTACAGAGTGAGAAATTGTTGTAAAAATCAGCAGGTTATCTGTATTTTAAAAGGCATGCTAACGAGTAAAACAAACCTTCACACTAATGCTTCGTTAACACATCACTGGCTTTTGATCAGATTTTTAAGCAGATTCAGTATATAAAATTCACAAAAGTCAGACTATAAACCAGTCCCCACATACCTTAATAGAAAATCTGAGCTGTAGTCTACACAGCTCGGATTTTCTATTGTCGGATTTCAAAACCACCGGCCTAAAAAAAACCAAAAAAAAAACCAAACAACTTAGAACATGTTCTAATAATCCGCCGTATTGTTCAATTAGCCACCATGCATTCTAGTACAGTTCAGTGTACTAAGCCTGGCCGAAAACCGACCGCAAAATCCGTGCCAAAAACAGTGGTAACATGATAGTAAAATACAATCGGATTATGTAACAGAATCTGATGGCATTTTACCATTGCCTTGTAGACATCGCCTTATGCAGGTAATTACGCCACATGTAAACAGGATTTTGCAAACCCCATTTATTGCACTAGATAATGTTTGTGTGCAGCATTTGCAGCAGCTAGATGGCCTGAGAGTGACTCGATAAGGTCCTGGTAGGCAGGGCTGTGGAGTCTGCAAGCCAAAGCCCCGTCTCTGACTCCTCAATTTCCCAAACCTCCGACTCCTGACTCCCTCATACATGGCGCATGTTTAAGTGATAACTTTACTGTAGTAAAATGGTAACATTCGGCTATTTATCACCTTATGACACAATAATCAAGCTATTTAGGTAGAACAGACACTGACAAGCAAAAGGGTAACAATGTTTTGATCTTTTTAATGTGCAGAAGAGACCTGGGATCAGATTGTGGTCAAGATTGAATCTGATTCAGAGCCCAGAAGGATTCAGGCAGTGCTGAAACCCAAAGGCAGATTTCCCAAATACTAACAAAATAATAAAAATTAACATTTAGATTTTTAGGAGCAAAACGGTAACAATGCTTTTACATGACAAGATTCTGCAGAACTAAGCAGATGCTAAATACTTGCAAGTCATATTTATATAAAAGACAGGTAAGATGACTGTATATAAAATTGCTCTTTGCACTGCTTCAAACTAACTGGACCAACTTATTATAAATTTTGGGAGTCGTAGTCGGTCCATTTTATGACGACTCCGACTCCTGCAAAATAGGCACCGACTCTGACTCCACAGCCCTGCCGGTAGGTTGTCCCAGGTTTCTGGAGCTGTGCCAACTGCATCCCACAACTACTGGAGGAGTTGTGTGTGTGTGTGTGTGTGGGGGGGGGTGGGGGAGAGGGGGGAGTGGGGGGGGTGGGGTGTGTGTGTGTGTGTTTGGGGGGGGGGGGTGTGGTGGGGGGGGTGGTGTGTGTATGCTATATATATAATATATAATATATATATATATATATATTATTATATAGTATATTGTGTTATTTATAATTATATATAATATAATATATATATATAAATATTGTATATATTATACACACACACACAACTTTCCCCCTCCTCCCCCCCCCCACAATATATATATATATATATATATATATATATTATTCCCCCACAAATCTTCCAGTAGTTTGGGATGCAGTTGGCACTATATATATTAAATAATTACTTTTTTTTTTGTGTGAGAGCCACTGGTCAATACTTGCTGGGAAAGGGGGATTATTTGTAGTCTCAACGTGCTGTTTTACAGAGCCACAGTCAGCTTCGCACTCCCACGTTTCAGGCTGTGGGTGGTTCTACAACAGTGATTGGCTAGTTATCTCTACTGTTTCTAGCTGAGACCGTTAGGCCGTGTTCACACAGCTTATTCTCGACGGATTTGTGCGCCGTATTGAGCGCACAAATCCGCCGTGAATAAGGGGCGGGTCGGGCCGGAGCGCGGCGGGGGCGCCGCTCCCGGCCCCAAAGACAATGCATTGTTTACGGCGCATCCGCGCCGGAAATAAGGTGCATGTCACTTTCTCCCCCCCGCGGCGGATTCGCCGAGCGGGGAGGAGCGACGGATTCCACTGTTCTCAATGAGAGCAGTGTTTTACCGTAATTGCTGCCGCGGATTGGCGCCGTACTGAAGCGCAAATCCGGCGCACAGTACGGCGCCAATACGCGGCAGAATAAGCCGTGTGAACGAGGCCTTATAGTGACATAACTGCTGGAGGTTTGTAAACTGTAGTACACAAAGCTACAGAGTTCTGTAGGGTTAGCGCTTGTCAGTAAGTAGTGTGAACTGTCTCCTGTGTTTCAAGATCGGGAACAGAGAAGGCAGTGAGTAATCATCCTGACCACTGATCTTCACTGTTAAAGCAGAGAGAGGTGGATTTTAACTAGGGAAACGTATACCAAAGTAGCAGATAAGATCTGCTCCTAACTCTAAAGAGAAGCAAAATCAGAACAGCAATGTATTTAGTAATAGTCTTTATTTACCTTTGCCGACATGTTTAAAGCCGATCAATGAATAGAGAATACCTCTTTAAGAGGGATATAACTTGCTAATAGGTTAGGGAAGTACTTCTCTAGTGGCCTGTTATCTTTTAGACTGATTTCTTGTAGCGTCATCTAACGGTCAGATACATATTTGTTATATAAAAGTAAAATCGTGATGCATAGAAAAATACTTTGCTTGGGGCACAAATTTTTAAAGCGAATATTCATCACTTTTTTGCAACTCTGATTAATTTCCCCCTTTACCTGTGACGGCAATGTGGGATGTGTATGCAGACAGCCTATTGCATATCTTAGATACCCACCAAGCCAGCTCATGACACGTGATTTCCTTCATGAGCTGTAAAGTAGGAAGTCATAATAATGTGACTCAAGTATATACTTGCATTATGTAAACAGGTCTGAGCATTATCAGCACTTTATATAAACTTTAAGGTAAAGAGGGAAGTTGCAGTAAGAGGGTTAAACATTTTGGGTGCATTCGCCAAATATTTGGGAACACACTTTTTTTTTTTTTTTTGTCTTAATCACTTGTGATATACAAAGTCTGGATGTAGGAAAATGGGTTTAAATGTAAACTCCATCCTGCAATAAGTCTGCTGGTCCAGACAGCTGTTGGCTGAGCCGTCCTCATTGGTTCCTGGTGACATCACTTCACCACAGCTGGCTCTGTGCATATCCCCCAAGGCAGCGCTTACAGCTGGAACGGCTTCCAGCATGGGAGGTGATATCTGCTTGTGTGATTAATGGCTTATGCTTTCTTAATAGACACTGGGAGCACTTAATTCCCCCCTCCCTGTAGTCCTGGCTGATTAAGACTGACCTTTATTGTGCAGCAGGGGGCACAGCAAAAACTTGATGGCTGTAAAATGTATGCTTCGAAATGTGAAGTGTGTATAGGAGAGGATTTGACTAGTTTCAGATATAATTTTTTTAAGTTTCAGATTTTTTTAAAATTGTATTTGCTGTACGTAAAATCTGCAAAGTAAATAAAACCTTTTTTTTCCGTACCATTTGCCAGGTGATAATATATAGAAAGTAATTTACATAAAAAGTGCTGTAACTTTAGTTATTACAATGCGTTACATATATTGTACTCATCCAGAGCTCCGTTTACAATTTTACTGGTTATTGGTTGAACAATGATTTTGTAAAAGGGGCGTCGCTACCCGCCAGAAATCTCTGCATGGCCATTCTATGGTATTAGGCTAGATCCCCACAGCATCGGACAAGAAGTGCCGGAAAGGGCCGTTTCACACGACTTATTCAAGCCGTAATTGCAAGATGGGTTCCGCCCGCAATACGGCTTGAATAAGGGGCGGGGGCGCTGCCCGCCGGGCCCATAGACTTTCATTATCCACGGCGCGTATCCCGCCGGCATAATGAACATGTCAATTTCTCCCCGCCCGGCGGATTCGCCGAGCGGGCAGGAGAGACGGAATCCATAGTTCTCTATGAGAACTGTGGATTACCGTAATGGCTGGGACGGATTCCAGCCGTATTGCAGCGCAGTACGGCGCGCAATACGGTTGCAATCCGTCCCTGCAATAAGCCGTGTGAACGGCCCTAAAGGCGACCGTTTTTTTCCGATGCACGAGTGCGGTTTTTGTCACTGTATTTGCAAAAACCACGGTCGGTTCTGGGTTTTTTTGCCGTCAGACCATACATTTTGATTGTATTGGAAACCGATGACAAAACGCGGCAGATTATACAACAAACAAGCTTAAAAAAGCAATCTTTGCAGACCACAGGTCATTTTTTCTTTTAAAGTTTATGGGCAGGCAAAACGGTCGGATTTTCCAGCGGTTCCAAAATACTAAAACCGCTGAAAATCCGACCGTTTTCTTGTTCTGTGTGGACATAGCTTTCCTGGGTAACTCTCTGGTCTGAGTTTTTCTGTATACCCTAGTGGTCAATGAGGAAAGGTGCAGCCATTATGCTAAGCTTCAGAGACCAAGGGCCTCATGTTTGAAGATTTTCTAGGTCTAAGGCCATGTTCGCACGGCTTATTCTGGGACGTAATTCAGTCCGTAATTACGCGCCGAAGTGCGCCAATTACGGGCTGAATCCGTCCAGTAACTACGGTAATGCACAGTTCTCATAGAGAACTATGCATTACGTCTCCTCTCCCTGCTCGGCGAATCCGCCGCGGGGGGAGATAATTGACAGGTCACTTTCTAGCGGCGTATACGCGCCGCTAGCAATGACTGTCTATGGGCCGGCGAAGTGCCGGCCCCCCGCTCTCTCCCCCGCTCCCGCCCCCGGCCACACGGCGTAATTGCGGGGCGGAATTACGCCCCGCAGTTAAGCCGTGTGAACATAGCCTAAGACTTTATTTGTTGCCCAGAGCAACCAATCAGAGCGCCCCTTTCATTTTTTCAGAGCACTATATGAAATGAAAGGGGTGCTCTGATTGGTTGCTATGGGCAACAAAGACATTCTTAGATCTTGACCGTTTTCATACATGAGGCCCCAAGTATACTGGAGCACATTCTACACCCAATGCTTTGGGCATAAACAGAGTTTGTTCCACCCTGTGTTTATGGACAAAGTTTCAATGCACTTTTGATGCAAATCATTTTCATTTGTTGTGGATTTTCCTAAAAAAATAAAAGCATAAAATCGAGGAAAAAAACTTTCCCTAAGCACTACTTTGGCAACACACCTCCTGTCCCTCAGTTTCTATAATCACATAATGTTTTTAAAGCAAAACAGATTGGAGGCTTTTAAGTACTGATCTAGTAAGATGTTCCCCCCCTCAACCCACCATTGCCTCCCACCAGTCAAACCAATACGCTCTGCTTACATGATGGGGGCAAAACCCCAAAAGCTATGTAATGACAAAATTGGTTGACAAAAATTTCCTTTTTTGCTTTCAAAGATTTGTGAAACAGAATTTAAATTTAGAATTTGTTTCAACCCATAGAGGGCGCAGTGACTTTTCCCCTCCTTTTCCCCTAATGCCCTTTTTGTATGCAAACGAGTAGTGGGCTAAAAGGCAAAACAAAACACCTAACACTTAAACTGGTGCCTCTCATAATGCGCATTGATGTTCGCAACTCTCTTAGTATCTAGTAGTATCATACAAATTGCACTGTAGGATATTCTTTATCGAAATTCCAAATCGAAAAATTCACAATACTTGAAACCTACATTGACCGATGCAACTGAACATTTTGGTCTTTTTGGACCTTATGCTCCATTTACTGAGATCAGGTTAAAAAGAGAAAAATACAAAAGGGAAGAGCAAGAAAGTACAGAATAATATACATTCTGAAAACCAACAGACAGTAATAAAGGCATTCAAAGGGGTTGTCTCATCTCAGTTTCATAGGATGCATGAATGAAATAATGCAGCTTTGCTCGGTCACTTCCTAGTCAAGCTGTCTGTAATTAGCATATGAGCTCAGTGTATTCAGACTCTGCTAATTAGATTAACTCAGAAGCTTCCCTGGTCCTGACAGCATGAGATTTAAGTAAACCGCAGTAATTACAGTCTTTTGTGTGAAAGATCAGATAACAAACAAGCTCTCTTTAACTGAAGTTCTGTGCTGGCCCCTGACCTTTTCCATTTTTGTTTTTTTGGAAAAATTTTCAATTTTGATTTTTTTGAAAATATTTTTATTTGGTTTTTTAAAAAAAATAAAGAAAAAGGGGAAAAAAATTTCCCAAAACCCCCTTTTAAAAACCCCCCCTTTCCTAGTTTTAAAATCATTTTAATTTTAACCCTTTATTTTTTGGGGGGTATTTAAAAAAACCATGTTTTTAAAATTATTTTGGTATCTTTTAAAATTCAATTTTAAAAATTTCCCCCTCTTGAAAAAATTCCCCATAAAAAACAGGCTTTTTCCCTTTGTTTTTATAGTTTTTAAAAGGAAAAATACAAAAAAGGAAAAAAGAGTAATATACATTTAAAACCCAAAAAAAAGGGTTTTAAAAGGGGTTTTAAATTCTTTTTGGGGTATAATAAAAAATGGCCCTTTTTTATGGAAAAGTTTTAATAAATCCGTGTTTTCAAACATCTGAAAGTTTTTAAAAAACCCTTTTCCCTTTTTGGGATTTTTTTTAAAAGGAAAAAGGTTTTTTAAAATTTTTTTTTTTTAAACAATAAAAAAACAAGCCCCAAAACAAAATTTTCGGCCTCCCGGTGTCCCCGTTCCCCTAAAAAACAAAAAGGGGGGGGAGTGTTCCCGGGGGGTTTAAGAAAGGGAAGGTGAATTTTTTGGGCCTTAAAAAAACAAAAAAAAAACCCTTTTTTAAAAAAGTTTTTTTTGGCCCCAAACTTTAAAAATTCTTTTACGACAACCCCCCTTTAAAAAGTCATTGCAAAAGGGGTTTTTTATGTTCGTTTTAATTTTTGGCTTTTTAGTTTTTATCTGGTAAAAACTTTTTTCCAAAAGCTTTTTCAAATTAAAAATTTTTTTTTCTTTTATAAAAAAAAAATTTCCCCTGGGCCAGGGGGGCCCCCAAATTCATGGAAAACCCAAAAAAGGGAAAAAACAAAAAAGGGAAAACGGGAAAAAAGGGTCAAAGGTGTTTTAAATCATTTTTAGGCCAAAAAAAAAAAAAAAAAAAACAAATAGGGAAAATCTTATTTAGGCCCTTTTTTGGAAAAAATTTTTGAAAGAAAAACCCTTTAAAAAATTTTTCATAGGTTTTTTTGGGGTTTTTTGAAATTTGTTTTTTTTTAAAATCTTGCCCAAAGAAGAAAAAAGGGGATTTTTTTGGTTTTTCTTTTTGCAAATGTGCCCAAATGCAACTAAGTTGTGGTTAAATTGTTTTTCCCGGCCTGTTATTGGCCCAGGATTGGAAAAAAAAATAGAAAATTTTAAAAATCCCAAATTTAAACCGTAGATGAAAAAATGAAAAAAAAAAAAAAAAAAAAAATAAAAAAAATTTCTTGGTGACTTCATTAGTCCCTCTAATGTTTTCTACCTAAAAAAAAAATTTCTGTGCTATACGTAGCCTCCTCTATTTTTTTTTTTTTTTTTTTTTTTTTTTTCCCCGCAGCCCAAACAGCAGCATTTTTTGTTTTAGGATGTTTCCCTTTGATCTGTAAAACTACAAGCCCCAGGATCCTTTGCAGTGTTTTGTCTATCTCTCTCCCATTCTTCCTCGGGGACAAAAACCCCCCTTTTTTCCAACCACTGTTGAAAAACCTCGGGGTGAGACAAAAGGGTTTGTTCAAAGGTGCTCTGAAAAAAAAAGGCCCCAAACCCCTTTTGGGACAAAATTTTCCTGGGGCGGGCATTGAACGTTTCCTATGTCGTCTGGCTTCCTGTCACAAGCATTAATTGGGTTTAGGGAACTCAAAAAATGTAGAAAATACATTAGAAAGGGCTTAAAGGGGTTGCCTCACTAAATTGATTCATCTTACCTCATTTTGAAATCAGGGGGGGTGTTTACTGGCTTTATAGGGTGCACTAGAACAGGTCTGAGCTATAGCAACCAGTGTGAAGGTCATGAGAAGTCGTACTATAGAAATGGGGCTGATGGCCGTAAAGAGGGGTATCTGGAATAGGTTTGGACACTGTAATGGAACAAATTTGCAAAGTGGGCTGTTTTGAAGCTTTAACATAACAAAAAAAGCATTTTTGTAGTGAGACAACCCCTTTTAATTTTTTGGGGTAGGAATTAGAAAGTGATGTGTTTTTTGTTATTTTTTTTTTAACCAATGGACAACCCCTTTAAAATAACACATCTGAAACTTTTAATAACTTTTCTTAAGGTAACAATAAAGTAGATTGTCTTGGTGTATAACACTTGCAGTGACGAGGTCAAATACCACAGTACTGCTACATACAATCCGGGTTCCTCTGTAGACTTTCATGTGCAGTCTGCCCCCTCCGTAACCTTCAGTAGTTACCAGAGGGATAATGTTTTCACCACATTTATTTTACGGCTCATGAACCGTGGTAATTTGAGTACATTCTAATTTCTGCTGATGAGCAGCAGTTATGACTTCTAAAATACTTATATAATGAGGATGGAGGATTGGGACTTGCTGGTAAGTGATGGGTTAATCCTCTTATTATGGGAAAGGTTCCATTTGCTTTGCTGCAAAAATCTTTTTCAATAACCTGGTGTTTTCAGAGGGCCTTCTGTGTTATATTTTCGGGCTCTCTGAAACAAAGCCTAGGGCAGTGACAGGTGCAAATTCAGAGTGGCTTGTAAAAGTGCAGTGAAGAAGGAATCTTATTAAAATACACAGGAAAGAAGCATGATGCCCGCTTCAGAGAAGACAGAGCAGCGGGCTCATTTGTGTACGGTTTCCACTGGCAAGCCTGTCGCATGCAGGTTTGAACGTTGTCTAGCCTGTGTTCATTCATCTGGATTCAATCACTTACCTTTATGCAAAGTACAGACGAGGGAAAATTGGTTAATTTTATAAGACAAATTTTAGTGGTTACAAATGTCTTTTAAATGTTATTAAAATGCATTTCCCCTTCAGACATAAAACCGGTGCTAAACCATATTCTTTGATTTGTCCCGGTTACGTAAACAATTGATTACTATTTCAGGGGCAGAAATTGCAGGGTGACACAAATACGAGACCTTCTAAAGGTATATACAATTGTAAAAGTATACCATGCATGACTACATCTGTATAAGACTTTGTCCACAAGTACTTCAAGTGAGTCCATGCGGATTCCGACTTAGGGCGCGTCCCCACAGCACAGGACACATACCGGTCGGCTTATCCGACCGGTATTTGTCTGTTATTTGTGCCGTGCACGCGGCTGCGGGAGGACGGCTTTTCTCCGTAATGAGCGGAGAAAAGCCCTCGCCCTTCCCATTGATACGTTCATATTCCGGACGGAAGAATGAACATGTACAATGTTTTTCGAGCCGGGCGGGAAACCCGTGCAGTGGGGACTGCTGCACGAGTTTTCCATAGCGGCCCGTGTAAAAGTTTGCGGCTGGTTTTCCAGATGGTTTGCAAAACCGCAAACAGTCTAAAAAAAAAACAGCCGCAAACCGGTGCTGTGGGGACAGGACTGACTTGTCTAAAACCAAAAATCAAGCATTCTCATTGACCTCAATAGAAAATATGTCTCTTTGTTCATACAATGCGTATTTTTGCCATGAAATAACTTAGAATATGTTCATTCTTTGGTCGTATTTCATGTTTGGAAATTTGTTATTGATGTCTATGGGCATGGCTAAAAACCTTGTGTAAAACCCGCCCATATTTGTATATGGTTTTAATGCGAATCAGTGTCCAAAACCACATTGGAAATTAATAGGACTCGTTTGTGAATGGAAACAGTGAGTAAAAACAACCCTAAGAGCATGTCCCCATGGCACGGGTTTTCGGCCGGTTTTTCAGCCGGTTTGCGGTTTTTCAGACCACCTGAAAAACGGGCCGAAAATGCTGCAAAACCGGACAAATACCGGCCGGGTAAACCGACCAGTATTTGTCCGTTGCCGTGTGAATGCACCCTAAAACCACATGAAATCACATGTAAAATACTCATCGTGTAAACGTACACTGTCTGCAATTAAAAAAAAAAACTCTATACCTAAAAATCAATGGGGCTTGTTTGAGTCCTGTGTACCCAACAATTTCTGACCTTTAAAATCTACATGGAAACCATCAATAAGCGACACTTTTTTCTTTTTTTTTTGCGGGGCACAGATTCTAGATCTGCAAGTGGGAGAATCAGTGCTGTAACTCATAGTGTGATGTGCGCAATGGATTCCCACTAAGATATAATAGGATGTAGATTCCCAGCACACTAAATGCTGGCAGCTTCACACTGGCATTGACTTATTACAATTCAGGCAATTTATTAGGTACACCTGTCCACTGCTTGTTAACACTTAATTTCAAAATCAGCCAATCACGGGGGGGAAAATCAGTGCTTTGGCATGTAGACATGGTTTAAAGAAAATCTCCGCGTTCAAAACCGAGCTCAGTTGGGGAAAGAAAGGTGATTTGGTCCCTTTGAAGTGGAATGGTTGTTGGTGCCAGAAGGGGGGGTGGGTATTTCAAAAAACTGTGATCTCGGGGTTTTTTAAGCAAAACCCATTTGGGTTTACAGGAATGGCCCCAAAAAAAAAAAATTTCTTGAGCGGCAGTTCCTGGGGGCGGTGCTTGTTTGTCCCCAGAGGAAAGGGAAAATGGGCAGAGGGTTGAGTTTTTAAAGGCAAAAGTGATAATAGCCATCGTTACAGCCAAGGTAGGCAAAAGAGGCATCTTGAACGCACGTCGGCGAACTTTGAGGCGATGGGCTACAGCAGCAGAAACCACAGGGTTGCCACCCCTTTCAGCTAAAAACGGAAATGAGGCTCCAATTTGCCCAAGCTCTCGAAATTGGACAGTAGAAGATTGGAAAAAACCGTTGCCGGGTTTGGGGAAGTCTCGTTTTCTGCTGCGACTTGGGAAAATTTGGTGGGTGGGAATTTTGGCGTAAAACCCAAAAAAGGAAAGCATTGGATCCATCCTGCCTTGTATCAACGGTTCGGGTGGTGGGGGTGGTTTTTGGGTGTGGGGAAATTTTTTTTGGATTTTGGGGGCCCCCTTTGGTACCAATTGGCATCTTTTTGCAACCCTTGTGGAATCTTGCCCGAGGAATTGAGGCAGTCTGAAGGCAAAAAAGGGGTCCCCCCGTTACTGCTTGGTGTACCTAAAAAAGTGGCCTGAGGAAATTTCCCGCAGTATGTTTAAGAAGATGAAATTTATCCATGTGATGGCAATGTGCATGACACTGATGAATTTACTGTAATTATAGTCCGTTATCACATCACCTGAAAGTTATTTTTTATTTTTATGATCAATTAAGGCTATGTCTACACAGCATAGCTTTACTGTTGGCTTTTCGGTGGATTTAGTATTTTGAATCTGCTGAAAATCTGACGGTACACTGTGCTGCATGGACAGCAATGTAAAATCCGTGCTGTAATCTATACAGCACAGATTTTTTACCGTCGGGTTTAAAATCCGGCGGAATATGCAATATGTTGTATGTTTCACCGGATTCTGCTCAGATTTGCTGTCGACCCTGTACAATGAATGTACGGGACAGACGGCAAATCCAAAAACCGACCGCAGCTTTTGCGCAGATCTGTGCCAGAAAACGCGGACCTGCAAGCATCAAAATACTGTTTGATTTTGGACAACATTTTGCTACTTGGCATAAGACTCCTATTAAAAGGCAGCGAGCAGATAATTTTTAAAGCAATGAGAAATTTCTACAAAAGGTGTATTGGAATACTGTAACATTTGATTTAAAAGTAACATGTACTTTCTGAAAATCTGAAGTAATTCACCAGATTTCCATATCTTTTACTGGGGGAAAAATTGACTCGGCAAAATTCATACATTTTTGCACCTACTGGCGAATAATTGCATTCTAGTAGAATGGCAAAAATTAGTAGAACATAACTGATTCTATCTCCACAAGATATACTGTAGCAGTTGTGCCTCACTCAATACTGCTGTACATGCTTTATACCACTTTTATTATGTAACAATACAGTCATATGAAAAAGTTTGGGCACCCCTATTAATCTTAATCATTTTTAGTTCTAAATATTTGGGTGTTTGCAACAGCCATTTCAATTTGATATATCTAATAACTGATGGACACAGTAATATTTCCGGATTGAAATGAGGTTTATTGTACTAACACAAAATGTGCAATATGCATTAACCCAAATTTGACCGTGCAAAAGTATGGGCACCCCAACAGAAAAGTGACATTAATATTTAGTAGACCCTCCTTATGCAAAAATAACAGCCTCTAGTCGTTCCTGTAGCTTTTTATCAGTTCCTGGATCTGGATGAAGATATTTTTGACCATCCCTCTTTACAAAACAATTCAAGTTCAGTTAAGTTTGATGGTCGCCGAGCATGGGCAGCCCGCTTCAAAGTATCCCACAGATGTTCAATGATATTCAGGTCTGGGGACTGGGATGGCCATTCCAGAACATTGTAATTGTTCCTCTGCATGAATGCCTGAGTAGATTTGGAGCTGTGTTTGGGATCATTGTCTTGCTGAAATATCCATCCCCGGCGTAACTTCAAATTCATCACTGATTCTTGTACATTATTCTGAAGAATCTGCTGATACTGAGTTGAATGCATGCGACCCTCAACTTTAACAAGATTCCCGGTGCCGCCATTGGCCACACAGCCACCAAAGCATGATGGAACCTCCACCAAGTTTTACAGTGGGTAGCAAGTGTTTTTCTTGGAATGCTGTGTTTTTGGGACGCCATGCATAACGCCTTTTGTATGACCAAACAACTCAATCTTTGTTTCATCAGTCCACAGGACCTCTTCCAAAAGGAAGCTGGCTTGTCCAAATGTGCTTTGGACAAGCGACTCTGTTTGTGGCATGCTTTCAGAAACGGCTTCTTTCGCATCACTCTCCCATACAGCTTCTCCTTGTGCAAAGTGTGCTGTATTGTTGTCCGATGCACAGTGACACCATCTGCAACAAGATGATGCTGCAGTCTTTGGAGGTGGTCTGTAGGGTTGTCCTGGACTGTTCTCACCATTCTTCTTCTCTACCTTTCTGATATTTTTCTTGGCCTGCCACTTCTGGGCTTAACAAGAACTGTCCTGTGGTCCTTCCATTTCCTTACTATGTTCCTCACAGTGGAAAACGACAGGTTAAATCTCTGAGACAACTTTTTGTATCCTTCCCCTGAAAAAACTATGTTGAACAATCTTTGTTTTCAGATCATTTGAGAGTTGTTTTGAGGAGCCCATGATGCCACTCTTCACAGGAGATTCAAATAGGAGAACAACTTGCAATTGGCCACCTTAAATACTTTTTCTCATCATTGGATACACCTGGCTATGAAGTTCAAAGCTCAGTGAGGTTACAAAACCAATGTTGTGTTTCAGAAAGTGAGTAAAAAGTAGTTGGGAGTATTCAAATCAATAAAATAAGGGTACCCAAATTTTTGCACCAGTCAAAATTTGGTTTTATGCATATTGCACATTTTGTGTTAGTACAATAAACCTCATTTCAATCCTGAAATATCACTGTGTCCATCAGTTATTAGATATATCAAATTGAAATGGCTGTTGCAAACACCCAAATATTTAGAACTAAAAATGATTAAGATTAATAGGGGTGCCCAAACTTTTTCATATGACTGTAGTTCATGGATAGTTAGCTCACCCATGTAATCCACCACCTGCGGTGGTGGCCTCAAGGTATTTAGTATCGCACAAGAACTTCCAGTGTCCTTCAAGGTGGAAAAATGAAAACTGAAACTTTAGGGTATGTTCACACTGCGTTTTTGGATACAATATTGGATCCGAAAATCGAATCGAAAAACGTAGCGTCGATTGGATCCAACACACAGCTGTGTGTTTGGATCCATGTTGGATGCAGCAAGATCACACCCTATACTTTTTTATAGGGCTCCTGCTCCGTCTTTCGGACCAAAAATTGACATGTCGGTTCTTCGAATGGATCCGAAAGACGCAATGTAAACACGCATCGGCGATCACTCATGTTAACGCCTATACTGTTTTACATTGCGAGCAGTATAAAATGCACTGCTCATTGTTAGATGCGTGTTAGGTCCATCTAGATGGACTCAAACACGCATCTAAAAACATATGTTCACAAGGTCCCAACATGCCGTGTGAACATACCCTTATTGATATAAATTCTTAAAGTATTATATAGCCAAACCAAACAATGCATATACGCTTACGCGTTTCAGTTTCCTCCTTATTCATAGCATGGCTAAGAGAACAAACCCCTATTTGAAGAGGGGAAATGAGATCACATGGTGTTCTCCTACCTATTCAATTAGTAAAGTTTCTTAATACGCAGTGTACATATATGAACAATAAGAAAGTGTAATCAACCATGTCAATATTGATACATTAAATCATGTCTTTTATTTAGTCCGTGGGAGAATCTAGTATCAAGGCTATATATCTACCTCTTTACTTAGAAGCTTCTTACAGTGATTCCCCTCACTGATTTTGTTAACCCTTTCAATGCCAGAAAACATAAGATTAGAGACATCCCCTCCATGGACTTCCGCAAAATGTTTGGATGCCATAGAAAATAGAAATGCCTACATGTCCTGATTTCGAAATATCCAAGAGAGGCCTCTGTGTTCTTAATTTCAATTGAGTGTTGGTACATCTCACATATTGTTAATTGCAAACAGTGCAGGTGATATATATTTAATATTTATTTATATATATCTCTCAAACAATTTCTCACATTAATTGGAACACTTTCTCAAATGAGCCATTATTGGAACAGCAGGAGAATTTATTAGTGGTGCACATGTTTACAAGCTGTGCATCGATTAGGCCCACATGTCTTTTTTTAAACCGTGCTTATGTAACTATGATATGACCCTTTAAAATTTAACCACTGTTGTTGCCTACAGGGCCGGACTGGGAATAAAAATCAGCCCTGGCACTAAGCCCCCAGCAGCCCACATACAATATCCGCTTAAAAAAATTCCCTTGTTCTCGCACCTCACCACTTTCTAAAATAAACTACACTATATAAAGCTGCTTTCACACAGAGAATTTTTGGTGCGTTTTTGTGCAGAAAGGCAGTGCAGTTAATGCTGAACATTTCTGCACAAAAAAAATGCATAAAAAATGCACCAAAACCGCTCTGTGTGAAAGCCCCCTACACACAAGCAAGAAAGAAACAGTGGTCCAGAGTAACCCCTCATCACAGAGTCAGGTGTGCACTCGCTTTACAATCCGGGACAAGCCCACACTGACACTACATAAGCACCAACATAACCTACAACCCCACCAATCACATCACTAGTAGTCAGGTCACCATCACATGAATACGGCACTGATTCAACACAGAAGTAAAATGACCCCTGACAGCAGGGACTCACAGGACACGTCATCTCTGATGGGAGTTGTTCTCTTCTCCTTTTCTTCTGCTTCTGGCCCAAACCTCCATGATGTCTTTCCTGATGAGTCGTTCCCTTCCATTTCTTTCTCTGTCCGGTACAGCATGCAGTGTCCTCTTCTAGTGGTCACTACTCGTCACTGTAGAATTTACCACAAATACGTTTTAGGCTCCTCTTTTCCAGCACTTTCCTATCAATTCCCCAAACAGGGTATGTTAGACCATAAAAATTAGAAATAAAAAAATGTCAGATAAGTGGCAAGTAAATAGGTAGACCCCCATTGGGTAGGTAAACAGGGCCTTCCTCCATTAATTTGGTAGGTAGACAGGGCCTACCCCCAGTAACTAGCCAGGTGGCTGGGGCTGCCCCCAGTAATTAGCCAGTTAGCTAGGGCTGCCCCCAGTAATTAGCCAGTTAGCTGGGGCTGCCCTCAGTAATTAGCCAGGTAGGGCCAGTAATTAGCCAGGTAGGGCCAGTAATGTAGCCAGGTGGGCCATTATGTAGGCAAGCAGGGCCAGTTATTAGCCAGGCAGGACCAGAATTTAGGCAGGCAGGGACCACTATGTACCCAGGCAGGGACAGTATATAAGCAGGCAAGGCCACTTATAGGTAGGCAGGGCCAGTATAAAGGTAGGCAGGGCCAGTATATAAGCAGGGCCAGTATATAGGTAGGCAGGGCATTTTATTGGCAGGCAGGGTATATGGGCAGGCAGGGCCATTATATGGGCAGGCAGGGCCATTATATGGGCAGGCAGGGCTGATCTATAGGTAGGCAGGGCAGTATATAGGTATTCAGGCAGGGCAGTATGGAGCAGTATATAGGTATGCAGGCAGGTCAGTATATAGGTAGGTATGCAGGCAGGTCAGTATATAGGTAGGTATGCAGGCAGGTCAGTATATAGGTAGGTATGCAGGCAGGGCAGTATATAGGTAGGTATTCAGGCAGGTCAGTATATAGGTAGGTATGCAGGCAGGGCAGTATATAGCCAGGCAGGGCAGTATGGGGCAGTATATAGCCAGGCAGGGCAGTATGGGGCAGTATATAGCCAGGCAGGGCAGTATATATCCAGGCAGGGCAGTATGGGGCAGTATTTAGCCAGGCTGGGCAGTATGGGGCAGCATATAGGTATGCAGGGCAGCATATAGGTATGCAGGGCAGCATATAGGTATGCAGGGCAGTATGGGGCAGTATATAGGTATGCAGGGCAGTATGGGGCAGTATATAGGTATGCAGGGCAGTATATAGGTATGCAGGGCAGTATATAGCCAGGCAGGGCAGTATGGGGCAGTATATAGGTATGCAGGGCAGTATATAGCCAGGCAGGGCAGTATGGGGCAGTATATAGGTATGCAGGGCAGTATATAGCCAGGCAGGGCAGTATGGGGCAGTATATAGGTATGCAGGGCAGTATATAGGTATGCAGGGCAGTATATAGGTATGCAGGGCAGTATATAGGTATGCAGGGCAGTATGGGGCAGTATATAGGTATGCAGGGCAGTATATAGGTATGCAGGGCAGTATATAGCCAGGCAGGGCAGTATGGGGCAGTATATAGGTATGCAGGGCAGTATATAGGTATGCAAGGCAGTATGGGGCAGTATATAGCCAGGCAGGGCAGTATGGGGCAGTATATAGCCAGGCAGGGCAGTATGGGGCAGTATATAGGTATGCAGGGCAGTATATAGGTATGCAGGGCAGTATGGGGCAGTATATAGGTATGCAGGGCAGTATGGGGCAGTATATAGGTATGCAGGGCAGTATGGGGCAGTATATAGGTATGCAGGGCAGTATGGGGCAGTATATAGGTATGCAGGGCAGTATGGGGCAGTATATAGGTATGCAGGGCAGTATGGGGCAGTATATAGGTATGCAGGGCAGTATGGGGCAGTATATAGCCAGGCAGGGCAGTATGGGGCAGTATATAGGTATGCAGGGCAGTATATAGCCAGGCAGGGCAGTATGGGGCAATATATAGGTATGCAGGCAGGGCTAGTAGTTTAAAAAAAGTAATAAAACCAATACTTACCTGAAGACTCTGCTGCCTCTTTCCCTCCTCCGGTGTGGCCGCTCAGTCCCGGGTGCGGACCGCGGAGCAGGCGCGCGATGACGTCATCATATTGCGCGTTTGCCCTGCGGCATCCTGGGAGCTGAACAGACGGGATCAGTAGATCCCAGCTGTTCAGCCTCGGCTGCTGCCTGCACCGCGCGGTGCAGGCGGCGGCCGTGATGGCTGCATGGCTGGGTCTGTGACCTGGCCGTGCAGCGAGGCGGGCCTGACGGCCCCCAGGCACAAGGGTCCAGTCGCAGATGCGACCATTGCGGCCCCTGTGCGTGCGCCGGCACTCGGGGCCCGCCGGGGGGGGTAAACATCGGCCCCATCGGCGGGCGCTCCGAGCCGGCCCTGCGGCCCGCCGGGCAAATGCCCGCTTTGCCCTATGGGCAGTCCGGGCCTGGTTGCCTACCTAAGTCTTTGGATGGAAAAGACTGGGTGAAACAAGGGATCCCACTGTCGGACTTCTTTTGGATACAAAACGGATATTATTATCCACTTTAATCGCTTTCATATTTTCCTGAACCATCAATAATGGGATAGGTCTTCTTATCATAGAAATGATTGCATTGTACTGGGGGCTGTAAGTAGTGGAGAAAGTGAAGCTTTATTACATGCCAAATCCATTTTTCTCTTCTGCATCACAAGGTCACCTCGAGAGATATGCGTTCTACTTTTTACCGCTCTGTTCAACATCCTCTGTGGGTATTTGTGGTTTTTTTTCTAGATTATCGCATTCCTCCCTCTGATTAATCAAAAAATGCTCATCTGAAGAACAGTTTTGTTTTGTTCTAATGAGGGATATTTTGGATCACATGATTGTGGATGGCATGAAGTAGTATATGATGGAATTCTATGTGTGTTAGACACTTTTTGCCCCTTGTTTGGCAAGGGGGCATGGCTTGACAATCAACTAGTGCCTAAAATTGCATCAAAATATTGACGTAAATTAAATGTGATATAAAGTTAAACAAAAGGCTTTAATGAGACACCAAATTTGTCAATCGACAGGAGCCACTGTGACAAGTTTCCTGCATTCTCATACAGTCTAGTGTAAGCTATTCTGTTCAAGTATTAGACAGTTTTCGTAAGTTCTCTGCTAACTAGTAATAGTTGATTGTCTGCCTGATGTAATCAGAAGTTCAGGTTCAGTTCTGATTCTATCAGTGTTATTTCTGGTTGCTTGTATTAATTATTAACTAACTTAACCATTCCTTAAATAATAATAAATAAAGCTCTGCCAGATATTTTATCTAATCAGTAATACAAGGCACTAATCACATATTCCCTGAGAAGTAAAGAATTAGCAATGAGTCTTGGAGTCTTGAATAGAAACGAGCTGAAGCACATTTTTATCGTTCACGTTGTTCTTTTATCTACTGTTGCCGGCCATCGTGCTAGGGATCGTTTTATACTTGACAGAATTCTGTTGTTCTTTCACAGTGTTCACTCCCAACCTTGAAAATGTAGTTAGTACAAGACTAGTTGGGTGTTGATCCCCCTTCATTTGAGTTTGTTTGCCCATGTAAGGTGGTTGAGTAGGGGTGAGAGGAACCCTTTGCCAAAGCTGCCGGTAACCACTTTGCAGAGAAATGATGCTGGAAGCAAAAGTGTAGACGTTGGGTTAAACTGCGACTCAACCTAAACTTTAATCATTTGGATGTACTTAAAGGGCTATTTTCATTCAAAAACCAAACCACTTCTATCACAGGCAATGTTGCAACTTTCCCCATTTACTTCAGTGGAGCTTCACTGTAATACCAGGGACATCCTACAACAGATGATGTGCAATTTTTGAAGAAGTATTAAAAAAAAAAAAAAAAGCATTTTCTACATTGCTTGAGTTTTAAGTGCTCCCTCTGTGATATTTGTGTGTATTTTCTGTGGCTTATTTTGCCTCCCTTCTCTGTATCTGAGCAGCAGCATACTGTTTCCATTTCTCCTGTAAAATTAAAAGCCCCGTGATGCTTTGCTATGCTTTATCACTTCCAACCTCAGTTGGAGTACATATCCCTTGTTTCTTACCTCATGTTAAAAGATTCAAGAGTTAGGAGCAAAGGAGTAACTTTGGTTACATGATTTCCTGGGCTCAACACAGAGCGGTTTCCTGTGTGTTCAGAAATACAAAAGTACTAAGCTTCTTATCAATAGCAGGAAGCATACAGAAAATTCAATTAAAATATTTAAAGTGCCCAACTTTGGAAGCATGTTTTTTTTCCCACTGGACAACACCATTAAATGGGCATTGTCCTTTAAACAAACATTACATAAATTAATAGTACAAGTACATATAACACTGCAACAAATATGTAGAGAAAAATGCTCCTTTATCCTTTTATGAGCACGCTTCTTTTCTCTCCCTTTACCACCTGCACTTATTATGCACCATCATTTATTGTTAAATCTGTCTTGTCGCAATGGACTTTTAGATCACTGAGGGATCAGGTTACATATTCACAGAAGTCTATATATAGTGAAGCAATCGGGCGATACCTTTAAGAGACCGAGTACACTTGATTGTAAGCTTTCGAGAGTACTGGTACTATGACCTCCTCTTTTTCGCCTTTCTTCTCAATAGATCTCTATGGACAGCATGTATCCTAATCTCTCAGCAAGCTGATAGTCCCTCTCTTTTTTTTTTTCTTTTTTTTTATTTATTTATTTTTTTTATAGATATTAGAATTGAATTGAAATTGAACGGTCAATGCAGGGGGAAGCATAAGAAGTGATTCATCTCTCTCGCTCTGCTTGCTTGGCCCTAGCACTCATTAGTCCAGTCCGTCTCCGATTTCAGTGGTCCTTACACACTACTGCAGCTCCAGTGGCTCAGTATGTCTACACTTCAGATTTCAACCACGTCGGGATGGGTTCACTGAGCTGCAGACTGCTCTTTTTCTGTTTAAACCAGTATAGAAAGCATTTTCTGGAAAGAGAGCAAACATAGTCCAAAAGTGACTGTTTGCACTGATGATCCCTATAATGCCATCGCAGGATCCTTCCGGAGATGTGTTGTGTGTGTTTATATGTGTGTGTGTGTGTGTGTTGTGTGTGTGTTGTGTGTGTGTGTGTGTATGTGTATATATATATATAGGCCTTTGATAAATCTCTAAAGGGGGGTGACATTTCTTCTTGGGGAGAGCATCAGAAAGATGTATGGAGATGGGCAATACAATGCTCAATAGGAAATATTCAAATGAGCTCTTTAATGTGTTGGATGTGACTTTAAGGCAGGCATGTTAAACTTGTTTCCACTGAGAGCCATGTCAGCTTTATGGTTGGCCTTGAAAGGCCACTTGTAACTGTAAGACTATATAAATGTATCCACTCCTTAACATATTACAATCTGAGGTACCATATGCACCAAGCAGAAGTGTTCCAGCAGGCTGTCTTTGCTGTCTATATTTTTTTTTTCGGGGTTGCTTATAAAGTAAATCAAATTTGTTCCACCAGAGATGTTGTGGTGTGCCACATGGTCAGTCAAAGGGCTAGGTATCCTTGTATATTACCAGCACCTTCCACCACTTTATCACCAACCTAGTCACCTTGGAGGGTTGCTAGAATGATTGGGTACTTCCTAGAGCGGTGACTTGCTGAGCAGGGTAGTGTGGAGGTACATGCTTGAATCTAAGATGGGGCCCCCTCCCTGTGCTAATGCCACCGCCTCTGCCTAGTGCAGGCTGCATCCTCTTAACACTTGCTTGTTGTGTTTAAAGGGGTTGTCTCACTACAAGGATTGCTTTTTATGTTAAAGATCTTGCAAAAACAAGTTACTTTGCAATACATGTCCATTAACAATGTCCTACCTATTCTGAGATATCCCCTCTTGTATGGGCTGCATCAGCTCCTATGGTCGCTATAGCTACAGACCTGTTTAATCTCTGATAGGCTGCCAGCGCTGGTTGCTATAGCTACAGACCTGGCTTCTACTACTGCAGCCTAGTAGAAGCCAGTAAACACACCCCCGAATTCAAAGTGATGCTACTTTCAATGGGTGGTGCCAGAGTCCTACCTCTCTTCCCTTGAGCTTATTTGAATATTTTATTTCCTATGGTGCATTGCATGGCCTATGAGTCTCTACACACCTCTACTGTGTTGTCCTGTAGTAGAATCTTTACCATTTTAGACCTTTTATGAGTTAGTAATAAGTCAGCATGTGGTGTATTTGTTCTGAGATTATTTATACTTGAGAGTCTATGGAGCTTAGATGATGGCCTTAATAAACTATTGCTTTCTTTGCCAGGCAGACTTATTGTACGAGCACAGCACTTGTGAATGTTATGACAAGCACGCCAATGCTGGAGCCGGCCGATGAATTACTGAGGCCTGGATCCAAATAGTATAGTTGAGTGTGAGGTGGTCCCTGCACGCAGGCTGATACAGTTAATCATTGATGAGAGATCACAAACGCAAGGGAATATCATTTATTGCTTTGTAAACTTCTGTGTCTACTCAAACATAGACGGAGTGTGAATCCATAAGGACAGCACATGGCACTGTTGTGTATTTGTGCAGTGGGAGCGGTGATCTATTTGCCATAGTAAAACATTGATCTTTCCAGCTGGTGTTCATTAATACAATGTAAATCTAACGAAACCCTCCATGATTGTATTTGAAAGTGTGGTCATAGCATTACAACATAATACTTACATCATTTTGTGGCAGTAAATATTTACTTATCCTTACATCAACATCCCCAGTGTGTGGGTTCATTGATAGACGGTGCCAAAAGTAAAGCCAAAGGTGAACTGCTTCTACTGTATTACAAGTGCAAAACTTCGGAAGTATGGTCATTGTTTAAGGGTGGCTCTACATACAGTATTTTTTATGTTTGTGTGGTTTGCTTTTTTTTGTTGTTTTTTTTTTTTTTTTTGGGGGGGGGGGGGGTGTTAATTTTTTGTTAATAGACCAAAACCCTGTGGTCAAATCTCACATGAAAATCTCTAGTAGAATATAAAAGGTATTTTTGAAGGTGTTTTCTCATCTGGCTGTTTCACAGAATCTGCTCTTCACAGCCAGCTTCAGACTCAAGTCTACAAAGCCGTAAAGTGTTAAAGGTTGTCAGTAACAAAGATCAACAAGCTCCCTCTTGTTGATGAGACACAGCAGGGGGTGACATCACTATCCAGCCACTGCAAGAGTAGAAAGAGGTGGTCTGTAAATAAAGAAACTTGTGTAAACAAGCGGGAGATGAGAACTGGTCACTTAAGCAGCTGTCTACAGATGCGGATCTGATTTAGTTATAATTCTAGTCCTGTTTTAAATTTTTATGGATCGGACACTGATTTACAGGTTAGCTACTTAGTAGGTGGCGCTAGAGAGGCAGTTCCTTCCAGAATAGAGCTAATTTGCATAATATGATGGATTTTGTATAAATGTAAGGGCAAACTTGATTAAATGGTCTTTATTGTTTCTGGCATCAGCCTTTTACAATATTGGGATTTCAGCAGCTGGAGCGGGGAAATCTGCTTACTACACTTATAAATGGATCACTGGACAAGACTATAAAATATAACATTTAATAGATATCTTAAAACAGATCAAACAAATTTAAAAGAATATATATTGACTGTAACCTCATACATATTAGGGGAGTGACTAATTGAGAAAATGGAGGGGCCATCTGACCCTAAATGCCCCTAAAGACTACACTACCTGACAATATACATGTGGGGACATCATCCCAATAAGGACGGCCCCACCTAGAACTTAGGCTAGTTAGCCCTGAAACACCCTAGGAAATATAAGTAGTAAATAACAACAATTCCTAGCTATAGAGAAAAGTATAAAATCTAAAATAATGATTGTGACCCAACGCATTTCTTTCCCCAAATTGTAAGGGACTTCCTCAGGGGTCATTCAACTGGAAGAGTACTAGGCAGTATCTTACAGCTCTTTTGTGAGTAGCCTACAGACCTCATTTATGATGCTTAAGTGCTGTGGATTCTCAATGTGCTAATAGGTATTTCAACCAAACCTCTGCTTTAAATAGAATACAGACAGAAAAGCAACGGTGAAAAGTTTCAGCTTTCCATGACTGCTCCCCTGTATTACCTAAATCACTTGTTCTCGGAAGAAATAATAGGTAATTTTTAACTGCTATCACTGTTATATTCATGTAAATGAAAATGTACAGCTTCACTTTACCTTACGGTCGAAATCTGCAGTGTGTAGTAAACTAGACATTTATAGAGTGGTCCAACAAAGGCTGTGCTGGTCGGGAGGGCATAAAAAAAAAAAAAAACTTGAGGTGAATGCACATGTGGTGGATTTGCTACTGATTTTCCACATGGATTTGCACAAAGGAAATTGGCAACAGATTACATCATCGGCCATGTAGACAAATTTCATGCCCACGTGGTGGAAATTTTCTATGCAAAAATAGAACTGCAGTACAGATTTTTCAATCTGCACCATGTCCATTTAGGGGCTGTTCACACAGCGTCTTTTAGATGCGTGTTTAGATCTATGTTTCAGACCCAAAACGGACCCGAACACACATCTAACAATATGCAGTGTGATTTACATTGCTTTCAATGTAAAATACACATCGGCATTCAGAAGAGTGATCACCGATGCGTATTTTACATGATTGCTGAGCCGTCTTTCGGATCTGTTCAAAGAATTGATGTCAATTCTTTATCTGTATGACGCAGGAGACGCCCTATTTAGAACAATAGGGTGCATTCCTGCTGCAGCCAAAACGCATCCAAACACGCAGCACACTTTGGGTGCCTGTTGGATGCATTTTACACAGCGCTTTTGAATACATGTTTCGGATCCGAAAATCTAATTCAAAACGCCATGTGAACATCCCCTTATGTTCCGGATTTACTGAGGATTTTCCACTTTTTTTCAATGGGGTACAATCCAGAATCTGCACCAAAATTCGCAAAATCTGTAGCAGATTTTAATTTGCCTATTTTCTTAAAATTTTTCACTGCAAATATCTGCAGATTCTCTATGGAAAACTTTCACAGCAAATCCATCTTTTGTGCATTCATCCTAACTTACCTGCAGCTCCTGGTGGTTCCTGACTATGAAATCATGTTCATCAGATGGCTGCAGCATCAAGTGACCCCTTTAGCCGGGAGCACCAAGCACAGTAGTGGGACTGGAATGGAACGGAACGGGTTGCACAGGTACCTGTTTAAAATAGGTACCAATCCTGCATAGCATATTCTTCAACTGGGGGACAACTCCTTTAATTGTTATAGGGGTTTTATCGTTTCATCATTTGGTAGCCGTTTATACTGGTTGCTAAGCAGAGCTTGTGAAATGGAGGGGTGTGTTTCACTCCTTTATTCTGTGTGAGCGGCGGGGGGGGGGGGGAGAAGGGAGAGATTCTCAGCTGTCATTGGGAGTGAAAAGCCAAGTATAACTCAATAGTGTATATCTGCACTTCTCGCTTTCTCTACATACTTTGTAATTAGAGTGGGCATTTGACATTCAGGATTCTGGGAGAGATGGGTCTCTCTTTCTCTCTCTCTCTCTCTTTTTCTCTTTCTTTCTTTCTCTCTCTCTTTTTCTTTCTTCTCTTTCTTTTTCTTTCTTTTTCTTTCTTTCTTTTTCTTTCTTTCTCTTTCTTTTTCTTTCTTTCTTTTTCTTTCTTTTTCTTTTTTTCTTTCTTTTTCTTTTTTCTTTTTCTTTTTTTTTTTTTCTTTCTTTCTCTTTCTTTCTTTTTTTTCTCTTTCTTTCTTTTTTTTCTCTTTCTTTTTTTCTCTTTCCTTTTTTCTCTTTTTTTTTCTCTTTCTTTCTTTTTTTCTCTTTCTTTCTTTTTTTCTCTTTCTTTTTTTCTCTTTCTTTTTTTCTCTTTCTTTTTTTCTCTTTCTTTCTCTTTCTTTCTTTCTTTTTCTCTCTTTCTTTCTTTCTTTTTCTCTCTTTCTTTCTTTCTTTTTCTCTCTTTCTTTCTTTCTCTTTCTCTTTCTCTTTCTTTATCTTTCCCACCCACCCCTGCTTTATCTGTTTGTGTTTACATGTGACTGCACATGATCTCTCTCTGCTGCAGGACCTCTGATCGCTGTCCGTGAACAGCGCAAACCCCGCACGCATACGTCGAAACCACCACTGATCGCGGTCAGTGAACAGCCTCTCTCTCTCAGGGATCCTGTGAAAACAAGACCGCTTTGTAAATGACGTCCAATTGCAAAGTTGCTTGTTTTCACTGTCCCCTTATTCTGAAGTCCATTTAATGTCATGAAAAAACCCCTTTAAGGGTTCTTAAAAAGATCTGTGTTTATCATGTCTAGAATGTGTATAAATAAATTTACACCTTAGGCGTAGCTTAATATATATTCAATTTTTATTGCTTGTTTTTGGATTCATATTTTGCAGAACTGGTGCATTTTTTTTACTTTTTTATGTTTTATATATAACCTCTATTTATTTTTTATTATACTAAACTTTTAATATTCTCATATCTTACTTAAAAAATGGTAGATAATACACATCATGTATTTTGCTCTCTACTGTTCTCAACCATGTGGGGTTGATAAGTGATGACAAGAATATAGACAGGGGTGTCTGTGCTCATGCTAGGCAGGCTTCCAAACAGAAGTACAGGTGGGAGGATGGGCCTCTTTGGTATGTGTTGTCCTGATAACACCCACAATAATACATCTGTGGTGGACACGGAACACATTGTGATGAAGCCTGAAACCTAATCAGAGAAGTATTTTTAAATTAAGTTCCAAAGGTTAAGGGCCCACTCACTGACTGACTGAAATCCATATCCACCATCCATTTCATGCTCTTTACTTTCTCAAATTTAACCTGTTTTGGGAACAGATTACAAAAAAATCAAAGCTGAATGAAGCCAAAATGCTTAAACTGGTTCTACTGGTTGCACACACAATACCAGACATACATGGGATTAATTAAAATGAACATTGTAGATGGTGGAGGGATAGCAGAATCTGATATCTTCAAAACCTTTTATCTGAACTGAAGATTTGAAACCCCTGTAATGAATTCTGGAACCAAGAACATGACATCCAATATGGTGGCCACTATAGTTCTCACAGGAGATGTCACAGACCCTTGCTGCATATGGTAAATCTGCTCAGTGATACATCCCATCTCTTGTATCATAACAAATGGCCATGTATTATCCATAGACATTCTAGTAAGCTGCCCAACACCCAAGGCTTCTTAAGTTTCTATCCAGCAAATCCTGCCATGAACAAATGGATTTTTAATCAATTAGATTTCAATATAAATGCAGATCCGGAAATATGTTTTTTGTTGTGTTTTGTTTTTTTTTTTACTGTTTTTTGATATTGTGATTTATAGGTTTTTTTTCTTCTTGTTTTTGGGGGGGGGGTTTGTTCTATTTAGCTCTGGGATCACAGAGACCACCGGGGTATAATTGAATATTAGATAATTCCCTGCAGAATAATCCTATTTACAGACTAATCAGAGTCCTGGTGCAGAGTGGGAGGTAGATGATGTGAAGGGAAGCAGCTGTGGGCTTCATTCCTTCATGAGGTCATCTAATCACCTTCTTTTTTAACAGAAGATATTATGACACACAGATACCCTGGTTATCTGTTCCAAGGCTTGCCCTTTTCTTCTCTTGCTTAAGATTGCTGGAGCACTGTTCTTGCATACATTTGTGTATAAGTTGCCAAAATGTACATAAATGAATTGTAAGAATTGTGCACATACAGCACTTATTTTATAGCTTAAATTGTGCCAATAAATACATCATGAAACATGTGCAACTAAATAAATGCACTAAACCAGGCATGCACAAAATGCAGCCCACCAAAGGATTTCTGGCAACCTGCAATGACTATCAAAGGATGGGGGGAGTTTATGTAAGTCCTGCCCTAAAATGGTAAGTGCTATCCGGTTTGGAGGCATTCCTGAGCAATTCAGGGGCAGTCCCAAGCGATCCAGCCCCCACATCCTGCTAAATTGTGTAGGTCTGCTTTAAAAGAAAAGTCATCAAAAAATTAGTCATTGTTTAAGTCCCGTTTTTATTTTAAACACATTTTTTTAGGAATTTTTGTTTTTATTTAATTTTTCATATCACTTTCAATATTTTTAAATCATTCTTAAGTCTTGCAGTTTTCATTTTGGCCACTAGGCCTTGTTTGTACTGCTTTAACAGCAGTCAGAAAGATGCTTTAGGCAATGTTCACACGGCTTATTTCAGAACGTATTTACATCGGATTGCCGATCGTAAATACGTTCCGAAATCAGTTGAAAATCAGTTTCAAATAAGTGCTACTAAGTGTGGCACGTATTTGAAACTGATTTTGCGACGGATTCGCCATCCCCATTCATTATAGGTGGTGAATCCGTCCGGAAATAATTCACATGCACATTGTTTTTCCGGCCGTTTTGCGGCTGCAATCCGCGGCGGCAATCCGGAACGGAAATAAGTGTCGTCTGAACAACGACATGTATTTCCCGTTAAAATCAATGTAAAACGGCCAGTTACTTGTTTGCAACTGATTTCGCAACGGATTTGCGGCCGTAAATATGGCTGCAAATCCATTGCGAAATAAGCCGTGTGAACATGGCCTTACAGTAGCTTCATGCACATAGGAGACTTAAGACTGACTCAGTCCCATTGACTTCTATAGGAGAAGTTTTCTAGTCATGCTCTGTGATCTGGGAAGAAGTCACTGTGCAGGGAGGTAAAAGGAAGAACTGTGACTATCACCTCTTGTGAATAGTGGATCCTGAGTTATCTATTCACACTGGTGTCTCCTTTCAGTTTGACCCTCTTTGTGCTGATAATGAGCAGACAACTGAGAATCTTTCTTTACAGAACAGGAAGGTTCAGACTATTAGGCATAGTAGCCAAAGTGAAAACTGTAGGACTTAAGAATTATTAAAAAATATTGAAAGTGATATGGAAAATTTTAAAAAATATATAACAAAAACATTTAAAAAAAATGTGTTTAACATAAAAAACGTGAGTTCAACAAGAAGTCATTTTTGATGACACATTCCCTTTTAAACTATTTACTACAAAATTTCACATGTATAGGTGAACAGGCAAGTACAGTAAAAGAGAAAAAGGACCACTTCACCAAAAGTGAGGTTTTTTTGGGGGGTAAGGTGGTTGTAGTTGCCTTTTGAGGAATAAACCTATGTGGGTTGCTATAGCTTATATGCAGTGCCCCTTCTTTAAAAAAAAAAAACTTAACTATTTGACTTGTCCAGTTTCCTTTATGTTTTCATGGACAGCACAGAAAAAATATTATACAATTTACAATGTTAAGTCATTTAGACTTTGGTAGTAGTTGAGCAATAACAATTTTTTGAAACCTCAATAAGCAACATATCAGAAATGTACATTGGAAATTTCTAAGCATGTTAGCTTCTAGAATTGTATAATGATCATGCGCTTCTTTTTTATACTAGCTCTTTATGTAGGACAGTGTTTCTCAACTCCAATCCTCAAGACCCATCAACAGGTCATGTTTTCAGGATCTCCCACTGAATGCACTGACAATAATTATATCACCTGTGCAATACTGAGGAAAGCCTGAAAACTTGACCTGTTGGTGGGTCTTGAGGACTGGAGGTGAGAAACACTGATGTAGGATCTTAAAGGGGTTTTACCACTAAGTAAAATTGATGTGGAAAGCTTGCAGATTAGATGATAAACATTTTCACTATTCATCATTATTAAAAATTCTATACCATTTTTGTTTTAGCTGCTGCCTTAATGATCCATAGTGTACAGCTAGTCTCCCGGGATACGACCAGTGAGGAGAGCTGCTCAGTCCTGGCCACACATGCTCAGACATCGCCTCTTCTCTCAGGCAGATACTGTCATACTATTCTCTGCCTAGTAATCGGACACACTCACTGCTGAGCGAGTGTTCAACCCCAGGTGCTGTCGTTCTACTCCTCTCCTCTGTACTCCTTAAAGCCTCGTTCACACGGCTTATTCTGGGACTGATTGAAGCCGTACTGCGCGCCGTATTTGCGCTGCAGTACGGCTCCAATCCGTCCCAGTTACTACGGTAATCCACAGCTCTCATAGAGAACTGTGGATTCAGTCTCTCCTCCCCGCTCGGCGAATCCGCCGCGGGGGGAGAAAGTGACATGTGAATTATTTACGGCGCGTACGCGCCGTAGATAATGACAGTCTATGGGGCCGGCGAGCTGCCGGCGTAATTGCGGGGCGAAATCCGGCCCCGCAATTACACCGGCAATAAGCCGTGTGAACGAGTCCTTAATAATCGAACCCTGTAAATAATTAAAGAGAAAATAGAATCGAAAGAGAAAAAAAAATACAAATGTAAGGTTACTTCAGGGAATTGAAAATATGCTGAAAGGCAGAAGTGCTAACCACTCAACTACATTGTAGCTTCTCTCAGCTCTTTACATAAACAGTCCTTTATTTGACTACAGTGAACACACTGTGGGGAAAAGCATGGTGATGTCAAGCCTGCTAGGTCCCTAATATGCAGTTCAAACCAATCCTACATGCCCCCTTTTGAACACGTTGAAAGCTGAGGGAGGACAAACCAGGCGTGAAATTCCTTTGTGGTAAAACCCCTTTAATTTTTTTCAACCATAGCATGTGAGTATTATTTTTTACCATGCCAGTACACAATTTGTGGCAAATTTAAAAATAGACCCCATGTACATGTTGGACAAATCTTCAGTTTGGGTGGCATATTCCACCATGGATTTGGACACAGATTGGCCATATTCAGCATTTGGAAACTGCATCAATAAGTGGGTGGTGTATGTGAGTTTTTTTTCATTTTCTATCCATGTTGGAAATTAAACATAATAGGATACAGATTATGGGGCCTTACAAATCTCTTAGTTTTATGCCTTCATTTTGTCTCAATATCACACTGTAATATAAAACTTACATTTTTACATGACTGTTGCAAGGTCAAAAAAGCACTTGTAGAAACTTCTAGTGATAGTGCTAGGTCATACATGGATCACACACTGTTCTGTCATATGCTTACACTGATGCTAATCTATAAAGCTAGAACCATTCACTGTTGGATCACAGTTTGTCAATTCTAGTCAGGTTCATGCTGTTCAGGATAGGCTTCAATTCATCTCTTCACTTCTAGTGTCTGTAGAGCTGTGGTTTCCAATCTGTTGGCTCCCAAAACAACAGCTTCCAGAATGCAGTGAAATAGCCATATGTTGGAGACTATTGCTATAGAAAGTATGATTGCATTTTTTTTATATTTTTTTTTTCTCATGTAAGTGTGTTTTTGTCATTTTATAGCAATAAACCATGAACAGGATAATTTAGCTATCACCGTAAATCGTCATAGCTACATACAGTGATTGCACAAAATGTTCTTGGCTTTGTGTCTTCTGATGGAGAGGAATTGCACAACTGGTATTGTTTATTGTTGAGATGCACGGTCTGTTTTTTCTGAGTCTTGTGTATGTAGAGAAGTTTGTACATATTTAGACAAAAATTTTAAATATAGTAATTATGTCTCAACTCCCATGCTTTGTGCATTGCTCAGCCATAAATCAGAATGATACAGTTGTGCTGCGTATGACTTTTTACAGATGTATAAAGCTGGAGCCTAGGGTATTTTTTTTTTTATTGGTTTCAGATATTGCTACAGTTCTTAACACAATGTTGATTTTATTAAGGCTTGCTTTTGCCTTTGCTATTTTGAACTGTAATTCATCATGGAAACCTAACATGACATTAACAGGTGTTAACTCTAGAGTCAATGGGGAGACTTAGAACAGTTTGCAAAAGTCATAGCCTTCATTTAAAAAAACAAAAAACAAAACACACTCTAAAAGTTAAGTGTTGAAGTGAATGCTATAGGCAATCGCTCCATCTTTCCTTTGCAGCAGTTCCATAAATCTTTCACGTTGAGCCTCCAGTAACATTTACAAGCATATTTTTAAGGCCCCGTTTACATCTTGTTCTGGGGCTATATCATTGGGATACCTTGAAAAAAGTATTTCGGAGAATAGATAGGTCAATAAGGTAAATTTTGCACATAAAGTATGTAAGAACTGGAAATGGACCAAACATAGTTCAAAAGAGATTAAATTGTCCCTGAAAGTCCATATCTCTCCACAACACTATCCACTGGTGATGTAGCCCCAGTGTGAATGGGGCCTAAATGACAAGAGGGGTAATAATTTTAGTTGTAAATCTAGATATTTTTACTTTAACATTTCTGTTCCTTTAGAACATGATCCACAGTTTATTCATAAGTGAATTAATAGCTGATCGACGCAGATTTGACATGAATTGAAAATGATTTCACAAATACATGAAATGTTGCGGCGTCTGTCACTTCTGAATTCCTGACTGCGTTGTACAGTCTCCAACAAATCTTATTTTGTCAGAAATGTCAAAGTAAAATAAATCTCAAACTGCTTTTAGAGGGAATGTGTTATCAAAAAATGAGTCATTGTTTAAGTCCCATTTTTATGTTAAACACATTTTTTTTTAAGGAATTTTTGGTTGTTTTTTTTTTTTAATTTTTCATATCACTTTCAATATTTTCTAATAATTCTTAAGTCTTGCAGTTTTCACTTTGGCCACTAGGCCTTGTTTGCAATGCTTTAACAGCAGTTAGAGAGATGCTTTACAGTAGCTTCATGCACATAGGAGACTTAAAGGGGTTTTGCAACAAAGTAAGTTCCTTACCTCTTTATCAGCTCAGGGGAGAATATAAACAAATCATGCTGAGTTATGAAGGCTGCAGGGGTGAGAGGGAGGTGGTGAGCAGAGAGTGAGGAAGAAGGGAGCGTCTCAAAAGTTTACTCAATAACATTACAACAGTGGATTCTCTATACAGCAGACACTCATACACTGCACTTTCTCCACAGCCCCTTGAAAGCTCATTCATGTTCCCTGTCATCAGATAAGAAGTGCAAACACGCAAGCGCAGCCAGATCAGCTCCTCTGGTTGTGTCTAATATAAACTTTCCGGTAACTAAGGGGGACTGAGCAATGCTGTAGCTCTCACAGGCTTTACTTTTTGTAAGCACATATATTTAGAATATTGATTAAATACCCATTTTGGAGGTTCCCACGTCAACATTACATTGTGGCAAAACCCCTTTAAGACTGACTCAGTCCCATTCACTTCTATAGGAGAATTTTCTAATCATGCTCTGTGACCTGGGAAGAAATCAGTGTGCAGGGAGGTGAAAGGGTGAACTGTGACTATCTCCTCTTGTTACTGGTGATGTTATCTATTCACACTGGTGTCTCCTTTCAGTTTGACCCTCTTAGTGCTGATAATAAGCAGACAACTGAGAATCTTTCTGTACAGAACAGAAAGTGTCAGACTATTATTAGGCTTAGTGGCCAAAGAATTATTAAAAAATATTGAGTGATATGGAAAATTAAAAAAAATAACCCCAAATTCTTAAAAGATGTGTTTGAACATAAAAACGTGAGTTAAACAATAAGTCATTTTTTATGACACATTCCCTTTAAACAGGGTGCAAATATATACAGTTTTAATAGTTAGAGCTTGTCCCCATGTCATGGTTTTTCAGACTGTTTACGGTTTTAGAAATAGTCTGAAAATCGGCATGCCACGTTCCCCCATAGACTGTAGTAGAAAATCCGTTCAGCAGTCCCCATTGAACAGATTTTCTGCCAGAAGGTTTTTTACACTGGCGGTGTAGTGAAAAACTCAGAACATATTCATTCTTCCGCCCGTTTTTTGGGCAGAACATGTGGGTGCAAAGGGGGACAGCTTGAATCTGCAAACCACGGACAGAAGCCATTCCCCATACCGACCGGTATTTGGTCTGTACCATGTGAATGCACCCTTAAATTCTCTCTAAAATGTAGACCACTTAAAATTAGAGACCGGCAGAAGATGTGCTAAATTGATCACCGTGGCACACTAATTTGGCATGTTCGTTTAATTTTAACGTCTCTGTGCCACCTTTTGATTGTCTTCAGACCAGTATTTTACTGTAAAAAAAAAAAAAAAAAAAAAAAAAAACTGCCATTAATAAATTTGGTCTATTTAAGGACTCCAATTAACTACATCCCCTTTTCTGGATACTTTTAGGAAGTGTCTAGTGAGGGGCAAAAGTATCTAAAACATTATAATTCTAGTTCATGTATTGGCATGTATTCCAGTTTCTGGCGCATTTTGAGCTTGAATTCTGACAAATTTGAATTAATAATTTTGCCTCATAGTATATTTAAATGGTGTTCCTAAAGTAGTAACTGCTTGTCAGTCTGTTGGGGATGATTAAAAATAATTGTAAAAAACACAAATGTGTACCTTGTAAACCTGCTCATTCCAGCATAGCAGCTGTGCTCCTGGCTGATGACCTTACCATTCAGTCTTGATGAAACCCTGTAGCTAAGATCACAGACCGCAGCAGTCTTCTGCTCAATATACCCTATGTGACCACTGCATGGTAACGTGAAAACTGAGCAGTGATGTTACCAACTGAGATCACTGGGACTGGCCGCATCGCTTAAATTAGCGGAATTTAAAGGGGTTGTCTCACTACAAGGATTGCTTTTTATGTTAAAAATCTTGCAAAAACAAGTCATTTTGCTATATATGTCCATTAACAGTATCCTAACTATTCTGAGATATCCCTTCTTGTATGGGCTGCATCAGCTCCTCAGGTAGCTACAGCTACAGACCTGTTTGATCTATCCGTATAGGCTACCAGTACTGGTTGCTATAGCTACAGACCTGGCTTCTACTGCAGCCTAATGGAAGCCAGTAAACACGCCCCTGAATTCAAAATGAAATGAGGTAAGATGAATCAATGTAGTGAGACAACCTCTTTAAGGTTAAGGTGTTTCTTTTTTTTTATTTATTTATTTTTAATCATTCCCAATAGACTGAAAATCAGTTATTTATTTTCAGAACACCCTTTTAAGGACTAAATCTGACAATCTTTCTTCTGGAATATTGTATATTCCTGCATTGACATATATACATGTTTTATAAATTATATTTGACTGTGCATGCCCTCCATGTATATCATACCAGATTCACAGGGGCCCAGCAGTCACTCCTGTGAACAGATGTCTGACAGTGACAAAAGAAAGGTCAACCACAGAAATACTGATGTAAAATATTTTTCATATTTTACATTGACAAGCAAACTATAAAGCGGCTACTTTACTGACAGATTTATAATAAAATATTAAGGTTATTTTTTATATGCACAAAAGTGAACATAATTTATTTCTTTAGCCTTATGGTCTCTCAATTTGTATTTTATACAAACTCTTGGTTACACCCATTTCATCTTTAGCAGAGAAAGTAATAAGGCCACAAAAGACTGAAAGAAACCGCAATTTGTTGCAGGCTGAACAAGTAAATGTTGCCCATTTCTGCTGAACCTGCTGCTTTTCTCTAGCAGTATGCATGGCCATATAAATCCACGTTTCAGGAATTCGAATTTATCAACATTGAGCACAAAAGTCTCTAGAAAGACTGGTATTGTAATCATTAGAGGAGCCAAATATCTCCTCCTCTTGTATATAAAATGTTTACCTGTAAGTACTTGAGGTCAGTATTTTAGGGACTCGGATGGATACGTTGTATTCCAGGTGCTGGTATTTTTGGTGTATTAAATGACGAGTACTTATTGCTGAAGCCATGAAAGGGGTGTTCCGGATCTGGCATAAATGCATGACAGATGCAGGACTTCTGAGATGCAGAATGGGGGTTCCCTGAACCCTCATCCTGCATGACATCATGGTTGCTACACATAGTTTTGGCTGCGCATGTGCTGCTGTCCATTGATTTCTATGGGATTTCCAACACCACTCGTCAAGTGTGCTCGGCTATATTTGGAACAGCCATAGAAATTAACTAAGAGAGGCAGACATGCAAGGCCAGCTTTTCATTCCGAATGGTTCCGGCACAAAGCAGGACAGAGGTTCAGGGGCCTCCCTCCTGCAGACAGGTGTGGGTCCCTGAGACTTGGATCTATCAGGCATTTATGACATATCTTGTGGACATACTGTTTAGTGAGAACACGATATGTGGACATAAATATGTGCAATAACGTTTCTTAATAGCCGCATGAACAATATAGGGGGTTTGTGTCATCACAAACAATCCTTATAGCCCAAATCAAGCTTCAGTATAAACGTGACTAACCCAAAGGTAGTCAGTTTTTATTGAAACTTGAGTCAGACTTGCAATATATTATTATATATATATTACTATATATATATATATATATATATATATCTATTCTATATATATATATAATAATATTATATTTATATTATATATCGTTAAATTAATCAATCGCCAATCACATGGCGGCAACTCAGTGCATTTAGGCATGTAGACATGGTCAAGACAATCTCCTGCAGTTCAAACCGAGCATCAGTATGGGGAAGAAAGGTGATTTGAGTGCCTTTGAACGTGGCATGGTTGTTGGTGCCTGAAGGGCTGGTCTGAGTATTTCAGAAACTGCTGATCTCCTGGGATTTTCACGCACAACCATCTCTAGGGTTTACAGAGAATGGTCCGAAAAAGAAAAAACATCCAGTGAGCGGCAGTCCTGTGGGCGAAAATGCCTTGTTGATGCCAGAGGTCAAAGGAGAATGGGCAGACTGGTTCGAGCTGATAGAAAGGCAACAGTGACTCAAATAGCCACCCGTTACAACCAAGGTAGGCAGAAGAGCATCTCTGAACGCACAGTACGGCGAACTTTGAGGCAGATGGGCTACAGCAGCAGAAGACCACACCGGGTGCCACTCCTTTCAGCTAAGAACAGGAAACTGAGGCTCCAATTTGCCCAAGCTCATCGAAATTGGACAGTAGAAGATTGGAAAAAACATTGCCTGGTCTGATGAGTCTCGATTTCTGCTGCGACATTCGGATGGTAGGGTCAGAATTTGGCGTCAACAACATGAAAGCATGGATCCATCCTGCCTTGTATCAACGGTTCAGGCTGGTGGTGGTGGTGTCATGGTGTGGGGAATATTTTCTTGGCACTCTTTGGGCCCCTTGGTACCAATTGAGCATCGTTGCAACACCTTGTTGAATCTATGCCACGAAGAATTGAGGCAGTTCTGAAGGCAAAAGGGGGTCCAACCCGTTACTAGCATGGTGTACCTAATAAAGTGGCCGGTGAGTGTATATAATATAATTTTTTTTTTTTTTTTTTTTTAAAACAATTTACGATTCTTGCAGCTGTGAACCACTCCAGCAGCTTCAATGATCTTCAGTGAAATCATATCCACTGTTTAGTTAAAAAAAAATATATATATATATATACATCTATATGTATAATTGTTTTTTTTACTAAATAGTGGATATGATTTTACTGAAGATCACTGAAGCTGGGGTGGTTCGCACCCGCAAGAATCAGAAATTGTTTTAAAAAAATAAAAATAATGCCATTTAACAGTGAGGTACTAACGCTTATGTTCATTTTGAAAACCTTTCATAACCCACAGAAATCTTTTTTCGTAAGGGACGTAATGTGATGGCTAAATGACTGGGTCAGATGATCTCCAAAATGGCAGATTTTGTGGGTTGTTCCAAATTGGCACTGGTTAATACCTACCAGAAATGGTCCAAGAAAGGATAACTAGTGATCTCGTGAGAAGGTAATGGGTGCTCAAGGGAGGCTACTCTGTCTTGTTCTTCTGTAGGATTGGACCAAAAAAAGTTAATATTGGCTATAATAGAAAGGTGTCAGAACAAAGAATGCATTGTAGCTTGTAGAATACGGGGCTGGGTAGCTCTCACAATGCCCACCAGAACATCAAAACTGGACCATGGAGGGATGGTAGAAGGTGACCTGATATGATAAATTGTTTTCTTTTGCATTATGTTCTGCCAGCAAACCTTCAGTCCTGGTATTCATGTGGATGTTACTTTGACACACCACCAATCTAAACATAGCTGCAGATAATTCTTCCTAGCAATGATATTCCCTTCTGGCAGTGACCACTTTGTCACGTTCCTCAAACCATCCCTGACCTAGCTAATGAGTTCAAGTGTTAACTTGGCCTCCAGATTCCCCAGATCTCAACCCGATCAAGCATCTTTGAGATGTGCTGTAAAAACAAATCTAAACCACTTAAAGCATTTGCTGGGAATGTCTTCAGAGTTCCTGTTAGTTAGAGCCTCAATGGGTGAGAGCTGTTTTGATTTTAATGTAGATGATTTTAATTTTCTGGTTGATCAGTTTGTGTATATACAGAACTTTTCTAGGGCATCACTGTAAACACCCACATTTTTTGTAATATGTTACACGTTACTTTCTCTGATAACATCCTCTTTCATTGGCTAGTGCACTGCAGTTCAGCATGATGGTACTAGTAGGTGCTTGTTACCAGCCCTTTGTATACAATCCTACATCAACTTCTTTACAGGAAACAGATACATTCAAAGGCTCCCACCTGCTGCTTGAAATGTATATACAATACATTAGGTTGCCTAGTTTCAAAACATTACTCTTTTCCTGTATAAAGCTTGTTTTTGCAATGTAAGGGTTTGTGGTATTAGATAGTATGACAATAGCAATGTGGAAGTTGAGCTTGAGTGATGCAAAGAATATAGAGAGACTCAACTCCATTCTCTTATTGCAGGGTAAGGCCTTGTTCACATATGGGTCAGAGGTTCTGTTCAGAATGTTACATTGGGAATGAAGGAAAAAATAGCGCAGCAAGCTGACCCATTGTGATTAATGGCATCTGTCAGGCTCCATGGGTGTCCGTTGTGAAACATATCACATGGTTTCCGCTTTCACCTTTGTGCCTGCTTAGATTTGATCTTATGGAACTAAATAAACACCGTATAATAGGCAAAGATACATACAACGTGGTCTCTTATATTAAACCTACACTAAAGACCTCAAACTGCCATCTGTTTGTTTATGCATGTAGATTTACTTCTGTTACACTACTTTTTATTGCAGTGTTTTGTAAAAAATGCAGAAAATCTGAATTGGTTAGGAAACATTACAGCCGCTATACTGATGCCTCTACCCTGTGTCAGTCACTGCACTGGTTGCCCATTCAGTACAGGAAACAACATAAACGCATCATTTTCACCCATAAAGCTCTCCACAGTCCTCCCTCATCTCTGTCTACCACCCTCCCCGCGCTCTCAGCTCTGCTGCTGATATCAAACTGCAGACCACAATCATCCGAACCTCCCATGCCCGTCTTCAAGATTTCACACGTGCTGCACCGATTCTCTGGAAAATCCTACCACGTACCATCATGCACAATCCTAGCCTCCATGGTTTTAAGTGTCCTGAAAATACATCTTCTTAGGCAGGCCTACAAAGATCCCTAATTGCTAACCCACACCTGCTATCACACAAATGTGTCACTCTACACTAGGGCACTCACAGGCACTTATCTATATGTAGATGTGCTGTCAGGGTGGCAGGTTCACCTAATTTTTATGTAAACCACCCCATATTTATGAAACATGGCTGGACCATTGTAAACTTAGCACTTCTCATCCTTCGTCTCCCCCATACACCCTCATAGATTGTAAGCTCTCACGAGCAGGGCTCCCACACCTTGTCTAATCTTTAAGTAGTTTTGTAATGTGTGAGGTCTGTACTTTTAGGCTATGTTCACACGGTGTAATTGCGGGGACGTATTTCGCCCGCAATTACGACGTGTGCTCAGGGGTGGGGGGGCAGCACCTGTATAACTTTATTCATTTTTGATGTGTTAAAAAAAACTCTGTGTGAACCCAGCCTAAATAAAACGGATTACCCACTGGCACTTGATTTGTCAGAATTGTTCACCAGGAAATATCTGGTATTCCGTAAGGTTTACATACTTTTGCCACTCAGTTATGTGATATTAGATCATTTTCCTCAATAAGTTAAATTTTAATTTTATAACTGATTTCTTCTGATTTGTTCTTTTTATCTGCTTTAAGTACTTTGTTGGAAATTTGATCTAGTTTTTGACTATATTGCTGCAGAAATAAGAGAGAGTCTGAAGGGTTCACAAACTTTCAAACAATATATTGTTCTATGACATTGGCTCCTAAACCTATTTGGCCTTCCACTTTCTTTCCAGGGGGGGAAAAAAACCTGCTCCGCACCCACCATTACTCAATTGGAACCTAATACAGCAGAAGTCACCCACTGCTTCTAAGGCTAGGTCTACACACCACATAGGGAGACCGACCTGACCCCAAAGTTACAGCAATTCAGGGTCCATTAACACAAAACACATTAACTATAACTTAAAGTAAGCAAACAGTACCACAAAGAGAAAGCACATCCCAGTTGTTAAGAAGACAAAAGCTCTTTTAACTTATGCAGGGCATTTCTTTATACACAAAGAAAAATTACTATGTAGAACGTCTGTGAACCTCCCTCCCCAGTATTATTGGTTTAAGTAAAGAAACAAGTAGGGACCTCCCATAACGAGTATGTGATGTAATTTTCAGTCTCCCTAGATTGTTAGCCAAATCCACTCTAAGATACCAACCGGAAGTTTAAAAGGTATTAAGTCCCAGATTTTTCAAAAAATTGCAAACGAAAGGCTTCTACTTTTGAAAGACGTCCCTAGTTTGCATCTCCCTTGACTGTTAATAGGTCATTTTAATTATTACTAATCAAATATAATGAGCTGAATAAGCAAAAAATTTCAGGGGTTTTCTCGCTACAAAGATCATAGTTCAAAAGGAGGGGACCAAAAATCTAAGCATGTCCGTCCTTGGTTACCATAAGCAAAGTGGTATTGGTTAGGAGAACGGGCTGCTTTATTTAGTGCTTGGGAACGAAGTGAGAGCTCCGGTTGGGTTACACCCAGGTCCTGCCCCCAGTCGTAATCGGGAACGCGTGTCTGAGGGAGATGGAGGAAACAAGTCGCGGACGTGAGCGCGCAAGGGGATGTGTGCACGGACGAGAGAGAGAGGCGCGTGTGCGAGGCTCGTCAATGACAGCAAGCAGTGGTAGGTGCGGGGTTTGTCACTGACAGCAAGCAGTGTTAGGTGCGTCGTATGCGTGCTGGATTTTGTCACTGACAGCAAGGTAGGTAGGTGTGACATATACGTGCGGGGTTTGTCACCGACGGCAATCAATGGTAGGTGCGACGTATGCGTGCGGGGTTTTGTCACTGACGGCAATCAATGGTAGGTGCGACGTATGCGTGCGGGGTTTGTCACTGACGGCAATCAATGGTAGGTGCGACGTATGCGTGCGGGGTTTGTCACTGACAGCGATCATAAGTCCTGCAGCAGAGAGAGAGATCATGTGCAGTCCCATGTAAACACAAACAGATAAAGCGTATAGTTTTGTTCTGCAGACTTGTAGAGTTCAGAGGTTTAATATTCTACAGGATATGTCACTATGTGTGAGAGACGGAGAAAAAAAAATTGCCCATCTTTCCCAGAGTCCTGAATGTCAAATGCCCATTCAAATTACAAAGTATGTAGAGAGAGCAAGAAATGTAGATATACACGATCGAGTTACACTTAGCTTTTCACTTCCAAAGACAGCTGAGAACCTTACCCTCCACCCGACTCACACAGAATGAATTCTCATGTGCACACTTTGTGTCTGCAGAGAGAGGATATGCCCTGCTGGGAGGAGAAACACGCAGCTCCATTTCACAAGCTCTGCGTAGCAACCAGTATAAACGGCTGCCAAATGATGAAACGAGAATACCCCTTTAAGTGTTTGATAAAACTTTAACACTTACACAACTGAAACCTGTACAAGCGATTTTTTGAAAATGTTCTTGTTTCTTTATGCATCCATCACCCCCTTATTTTTGTTCAACAATCCCCATTTTTACTTAAAGCCACTATTGTACCCCGTATCGTTCCAGCTTTTTGAGAAGCACAATTTGTAGCTTTTTTCACATTTCTTTATGAAGAAAGAAAAATTTCCTTAATCTTGAACATGAAAACAGTTTGAGAAAAAGGACCCTGAGGCTAAAAGTTTCGTTGTCTTTTGCAATTAGTTCTTGACTTCTGTTAGCTCTCTCCAGGTGAAATGTACAGTATGTCGTGTGTTATACCTAGTGCAGGGCCGGACTTGTCAAGCATTCTATACTTATAAACTTATTGGGTATACATAAGTAAGACTTAGCCTATGTTTTAGACTGTCATATGTAGAAATATATAGAAAATGTATTTAGAAAAAGACTTGTTTGGTAGATCTTGTTTTCAATAACAATGCCTTACAGGATGTGTACCATATTCAGTGACCATTATTATTTAAGAATATTATAGACTATCAGCAGTATTACACTGAATGTTATTATATGACATTGATGCAATAGTAATCTTTTACTGACTGAGTACAGCATTAATGTAATCCCTGCACTCTCAAGCATAACCCCTGCAAAATCTCTTAAAGCCCTGGCTAGCCAACCAGTGTGAAAGTGTATTTGGTTTTAAGCCTTCAATAATCCTGCTATTATTCAAGTTGACATAATCTGTACCCTTGTGCCTTAAATGTGATCGCTAATCGGCTATGAGCTGGCATATTCAAGTTCTATTTGGTTTGTTTCCTTGGCAGAGCGTCGTGCCCGAGGCACACAATGATGATGATGCTGTAAAACAGACTATTAATTCAGTTGTGGAAAATGGACATCAATCTTATGCGGGTATGTATGCAGAAAAATGGTAGCCTAATATTAATCATTACAATTTCAAGGGGTGCAACCCTTCTGATGGTAAAACATTACATATCGTTAAGTTAAATAATACATATGTCAGAGAAAAGTAACCATCAGCTCAGTTTCTGCCCTTGCCTCTACATCCCACTCCTCCTCTCTTCATTTCATTAGGATTTATAGATGGTGGGGGGGGGTCTTCATGTTGGTCACATGACTATTTGCGTGTGTTCACACGGCGTCTTACAGCACGTACCTGAGCACGCCGCAAGACGGCGTGTGTTTAGAAAAGCGCGCTGATCAGCGCGTACTTCTAAAGTACAGAGGGGGACGGCCCCATTCACTTTCATTATCCCTGTGTGTACGCTGGAAAGAAGTGAGATGTCACTTCTTTCTGCCGCTGTTCAATACGCGACAGGGAAGACGGCAGGTAATCATAGCTCTCTATGACAGCTATGATTACCATAATTACAGGACGTATTTTGAGGGGTATGTTCACACAGCGTAATTGTGGCACGCATTTCGCCGCGTATTTGCACTTTATACATGGCAAAAAGCATGCAGCAATTACGGTAATTCATAGCTGTCATAGAGAACTATGAATTACACCTCGCCTCCCCGGGCGTACAATACGATCGTATCATATACCCGGGGAGAGAAGTGACATGTCAATTGTTCGCGGCGCTGACAATACATGTGAACGGGCCCCCCCCCCCCCCATGGTTTGGACGTAACCCCGGATAACCACGTGCTTGCAAAACAACCAGGTTATTGGGGCGCGTACAGTACGCACCCCAATATGCCGTGTGAACATACCCGAACATAGCTTTTCTCAACTGACTGGAATTTCAGTTCACACCACAATCTTACTTCTAAGGCTATGTTCACACGGCGTAATTGCGGCACGTACAGTACGGCCGCAATTACGCTGGGTGATTTGGGAGTCGTACTAATACGCGCGCACTCCCAACGGTGTGGGGGGGGGGGGGCGGCATTGACAGTCATTACTCGCGGTGCGTATTCGCAGCAAGTAATTGACATATCACTTATCTCCCCGTGCGTACAATATGATCGTATTGTACGAGCGGGGAGAGGAGGCGTAATCCATAGTTCTCTATGAGAGCAGTGGATTACCATAATTTCGGCGCACATCTCGCTCGTATTAGAGTGCAAATACGATGAGAAATGTGCACCGAAATTTGCCCGTGTGAACATACCCTTAGCTGTGCTTCCGTTGCAGTTAGTAGCTGTGTGGAGCTGTGTTAGTACTAAGAAATGAGCATGCTCGACCAGATAAGAAAAAAAGCATCAGATGGCCGTAATTACTAGTAATAAGGGAGATAAGTTACATCAACCTGGATATATAGTTAGGAATGTTGTATAAACGCTGTTCATTTTTTAGAATTATTATTTGCAAAGGTTTGTTATTTCAGCAAAATCTATTCAGTGGGATGTTCTTCCTATTGTGCTTCACACCCTCTAACTTTACACAGTGGAGCTAATTTTTGGTTAAGCAATAGTCCTATAAACTACTACTTTGTTTTCCTTTGCATTATTGGTGCAACGATGTATATTTTATGTTATGTAGAAAATTTTTATGATCAGAATGGTTGCCAGTACCATAGACCAGGTGTTTTCTCCATTTCAAATTATATTTTCATTTGTTAATGAAAAATGGTATACATTTTAGAGAAAATCGGTCAGCCACAGAAAATCCTTATTGTCATTATTATGGTGCTGATTTTTGAATGATTTTGAAAGTTTAAGGGATTTTACCTAATACTTTTGCTATATACATTCAACAGAGAAAGCTAAGATCCAATTGGATTCAGTCTCCGAGGCTCCCGCACCTCCAACACAGGAACACTCACCAGCCATGGCAGTCAGAATGGCACACATGCCTGTCACCGCAGTCACCAAAGTATGTGGAGACCCCCACTCTACCACTTCTAACGGCAGCATCCGTTTGCAGGCCTCAGAGCCAAAGAGTCCTGTGGAAATGCCATCAAAACAAAGCAGTACACAAGGTGAGGATATAAAAGGATTATAAGTTAAATTCCTTGATGAATCACCCACACGAAGGAGATTGAGTTCCTCTAAAGAATTAGCCACCATTATTTTGAATTTTACTGTTTTGACAGTCTTAATATTTTAGTATATTCGTTTTATTAGTAATATTAGTTTTATATTCTGTTTGGTTGGAATAGTGTCCAGAGGATGATTTAGACAGCTCTATTCATTGTGTTCTATTCATCCTAAAAATTGCCTGCACTTAAAGGCAAATGTTTAAATAAACTGTAGGGAAGAGAGCTAGGAATCTGGTGCCACTTACTGGAAGTAGAGTGCTGGGATGCCGGCGTTAAAGCTCTCTTCCTTACAGTTTATTTCAGTGATGGAATTTTCCATGGAGTATTGCATGGCCTTTAAGTCTTTGTACACCTTCATGGTGCTATCCCCAAGGAAAAACTTTACCCCCCTACACTTCCTTGTTGAAATCAATGGGTAAGTAAAACTACTCAATAAATCCACAGTGTTGCAGATTTTGCTGCTGTACTAAAATCCACAGTAGCAAATCCACACTAAAATCTGCACAGTTCATTGCTAATTTGCCATTCTGGATTTACGTGTGAAAATAGTCATAAAATCCACTCTAAAAAGTTGTTACGGTACTTACATGAAAATAGATGTATAAACTGTCTCAGCAGCTATTTCTAGCCAGTTTCTGATAGCAGAGAGACCTGTACTCAAGCACTAGCCAAATGTATGGTACCAGTTTTCCTTGACCATCCCCATGATGGTAAGGGGGTTGATGATATATCAGAGAGCTGTTGAGAGATTGCAATATATTGCACAAAACCTAAAGCTTTATTCCAAATCACGCTTAATTGTTCCCAACAACTACAGTGGGGGAAAAAAAGTATTTAGTCAGCCACCAATTGTGCAAGTTCTCCCACTTAAAAAGATGAGAGAGGCCTGTAATTGACATCATAGGTAGATCTCAACTATGAGAGACAAAATGAGAAAACAAATCCAGAAAATCACATTGTCTGATTTGGAAAGAAATTATTTGCAAATTATGGTGGAAAATAAGTATTTGGTCACCTACAAACAAGCAAGATTTCTGGCTCTCACAGACCTGTAACTTCTTCTTTAAGAGGCTCCTCTGTCCTCTACTCATTACCTGTAGTAATGGCACCTGTTTGAACTTGTTATCAGTATAAAAGATACCTGTCCACAACCTCAAACAGTCACACTCCAAACTCCACTATGGTGAAGACCAAAGAGCTGTCGAAGGACACCAGAAACAAAATTGTAGGCCTGCACCTGGCTGTGAATATTGAATCTGCAATAGGCGAGCAGCTTGCTGTGAATAAATCAACAGTGGGAGCAATAATTAGAAAATAGAAGACATACAAGACCACTGATGATCTCTCTCGATCTGGGGCCCCACGCAAGATCTCACCTCGTGGGGTCAAAATGATCACAAGAATGGTGAGCAAAAATCCCAGAACCACATGGGGGACCTAGTGAATGACCTGAAGAGAGCATGCAGTGCCAGATGTGTCCCCTGCTTAAGCCAGTACATGTCTGGGCCCGTCTGAAGTTTGCTAGAGAGCATTTGGATGATCCAGAAGAGTATTGGGAGAATGTCATATGGTCAAATGAAACCAAAGTAGAACTGTTTGGTAGAAACACAACTCGTCGTGTTTGGGGGAGGGAGAATGCCGAGTTGCATCCAAAGAACACCATACCTACTGTGAAGCATGGGAGTGGCAACATCATGCTTTGGGGCTTTTTCTCTGAAAAGGGACCAGGATGACTGATCCGTGTACATGAAAGAATGAATGGGGCCATGTGTCATGAGATTTTGAGTGCAATCCTCCTTCCATCAACATGGGCATTGAAGATGAAATGTGGCTGGGTCTTTCAACATGACAATGATCCCAAGTACACCGCCAGGGCAACGAAGGAGTGGCTTCGTAATAAGAATTTCAAGGTCCTGGAGTAGCCTAGCCAGTCTCCAGATCTCAACCCCATAGAAAACCTTTGCAGGGAGTTGAAAGTCCATGTTGCCCAGCGACAGCTCAAAGACATCACTGCTCTAGAGGAGATCTGCATGGAGGAATGGGCCAAAATACCATCAACATTGTGTGCCAACCTTGTGAAGACTTCCAAAAACGTTTGACCACTTTCATTGCCAACAAAGGATATATAACAAAGTATTGAGATGTACTTTTGTTATTGACCAAATACTTTACTTATTTTCCACCATAATTTGCAAATAAATTCTTTCCAAATCAGACAATGCGATTTCCGGGATTTGTTTTCTCATTTTGTCTCTCATAGTTGAGGTCTACCTGTGATGTCAATTACAGGCCTCTCTCATCTTTTTAAGTGGGAGAACTTGCACAATTGGTGGCTGACTAAATAATTTTTTCCCCACTGTATACTTTTGTGGATTTATTGAAGTATGTGTATAACCTGTTTAGACCTGGTTTCCATCAACTTTGGAGTTTTTGTTTGGAATCTCTCTTTCAAGTTCCACCATGAAAAATAGCGCAGCGAGTTTTGCTACTTTTTTCCGTCAGAATGATGGACAAGGCGGCTGAAACCCGATGGACCCATTATAGTCAGTGGGGTCCATTGGGCGCCATTTGTGCCCATTGTGAAATGGTTCTATTTGCACCACTGTGACTGAGGTTCTGAACGGAGCCTCCAACGGAGATATGAACCAGGCCATCTACAGTAATCTACTTTAATGATCGATTCCAGATCCAGTCTTTTTGTTACATTGTATTTAGAAAACCTGTAATTGTAGCCCCAGTATTTCACTTTCTCCTTTTGTTTTCCTTCAGAGCTAGTTAATCATCATTGATAATCTGAGCAATTATTCAGGGTTTACTCAATCATGTTCTTTTCAGCCAGGAAGGCACTAGATCACGCTTCTGTAAGTGATTATTAAGTGAAATGATAGGTCATTAGAGTAGATGTAAATTGTTCTGAACAAAAAAGCAGTTGGTATTCTAGCTCGTTGATGGGAGTTATTGCATCTCATGCTGTTCCCACAGTCCCCGCACATTATCAAGATCTATTAAGTAACTTAAACATTCCTCCAACCATGATTTTACCAAGACGTACTGAGACACGTGAAAGATGAGGTTCTAGTATGAAAAAAAAAATTAGCCACAGACCATTTATAACGGCAGTTTTACTTGGGTGATCTTGAAGTTAAATAGGTTGTCCCATCTGGCCTCACGCTTCCCAATCACTTCAGGGTCACACTTTCTATGCAGGTTGTGGGTGAGTCTACAGCAGTGACTGACATTTCAGCTCTTCCTGCTCCTGTTTCTAGCTGTTCCAGTTAGAGAGACATTAATGATGGAGGGGTTGTAAAAAGCAATAACACTGTCCAAGCAGGGTGTCGGACTTAAATTTGAGCTAGCAGAGCTGTATTTACCATGAGAGCAAGCTTCTGGTGAGACAAAAAAACTTTACATGCTGCCAAGATTGTTTTTTTGTGAGTGACTGTTATATTTAAAGAGGTTGTCTCACTACAAGGATTGCTTTTTGTGTTGATCTTGCATAAACAAGTCACTTTGCATTATGTGTCCATTAACAATGTCCTACTTATTCCTAGATGTCGCCTCTTGTATGGGCTGCATCAGCTCCTCAGGTCGCTATAGCTACAGACCTGTTTGATCTCTCCTGATAGGCTGCCAGCACTGGTCGCTATGGCTTCAGACATGGTTTTTCTAGCAGCTCGTCACTGCAAGCCAGTAGTAGCCTGTTAACACGGCCCTGAATTAGAGGACTGCCTGTATTTACTAAAATAGAAATATTAGGATCAATCACGGGTCCTCTTGAAGTTTGGCTTCCAAGGATATTTTCGGGACATCAAATTCCTATGTAAGGTCTTGAGACGTTGTTGGCAAAAATGACTCAAACCAGAGTAGAGAATAAAAATGCAGTTGATTTATATATCTACAGCATTTCAGCTAAGTTTAGTTTTACTTATGATGAAATGTCTGACATTTTTCTGTGTAAGAAAGACCGGCTAGTATAACCTGATTTGTAGCACCAATCACTTCTGTATTAAAAAATTCTCAAGGGTGCCAACCCACTGGTGACCCAAAGGGAGTGGGGTGAATAGAAGAAAATGTCATAGGAACTAGCAGACTAGTGGGTTAAATCCCAACTCCGCCCAAATCTATGTATTCATGTGTGAGCTCAGTGCTTTCCAATATCCCTTGTCACAAAAAATGGTGTAATTTATTTGTGTTTTACTGGTTTAATTTTCCTTCCACCTGCACTATGAATGGATCACTATGGTCACCGCAAAGGAGTTTTCCCCAGTGTCTGCTTTCACTTCCTTGGCTTGCTGTGGGTGGCTGTGCATGTTAAAGGGGTTTAAAAAAATGACACTGTCCAAGTATGATGTCTGGCTTTAAATATGAGTTAGCAGAGCTGTATTTGTCATGAGAGGAAGCTGCCAAGGCAAAGTGTTTTTTCTACATTCACAATATTCTCTATGTATTTACATACAAAAATAAGTGTCACTCAGCAGTCACAGGACAGCACAAGGCGAAGGTCTCCCTGGTCAGTAAATCTAAATGGTCATTTTTCTTATTTGAGACCAACTTTTAAGGGCAAAAAGCAAGAAGAAAGCTCCCATCCTGCTAAGACAGGAGTGAGGTCATAAGATGGGAGCAAAAAGAGCGGTTTACCTTCTAAAAATTAAAGGGGTTTTGCCAAAAAAAGGGGTTTTCCCCTTCCCAAAACAGGGGGTATTTCCCCCTCTTGAGGTTTAAAAAAAAAAGGGCGTTGTGTTTGTGTTTAAAAAAAAAAAGTCCCCCTCCTCTGTTTTTGTAAATCACTCCACCTCCCATGCACGTTTCCTGTTTATTCAGAAGTTAATTTAAAAAATTTTTTTGGCTAAACCCACAGGGGGGATTACTTTTTATTCTTTTTTGGCAAGGGGGAGAAGAAAAAAGTTCGGGAGAGGCAGCGTTTTTTTCATTTGTTCAAAAAACTGTGCAGGGAGGGGGGGGGGACCGGGCCCCCCTGTTGCAGGGGGGGGGTCTGCAGGGTTTACGCGGGAAAAATTAATTTAACAACCAGTGGATTCCCCTATAAAAAAGTTTACAGGATTTTTTTCCCCCCAGTCCCTTCAAAGCTTTTCCTTTTTTCCCCTGCTATAAGATAAAAAGTGCAAACAAGGGAAATTTGTCGGGCCCCTGTTCATTTTTCTAATGTAAACGGGTCGGGAAATTTAAGGGCATGAAAGGGAAGGGCTGTAATCCTCACAGGCTTTTTTTTTTTTTTTTTTAATTTGCTTTATATTTGGGAAAAGTGTTTAAATTTAAACCCATTTTGGGGGGTCCCACATAAACATTAGATTGGGGCCCAAAAGCCCTTTAAGAAAAAATTAAAACAGAAAAGTATTTAGTAATTTAATTTTTCATACTTGCCAACTCCTGAAAGGACCTGCATGTAGATTTGGGGTTTCTTTTGTGTTCTGTGTGCTGTTGAAAAAAAATATGTGTTTCATGCCCCCCCTTTTTCATAAAAATTTTGCTGATTTTTTTTTTTTTTTTCGCCCTAATTTCCCCCTCCCTCCTTTCCTATGATTGAAAAGAAAATTTAATTTTTCTAAATTTAAAAACTACCCTGTCCTCTAGCCATTTCCCAATTTTCCTCCCTGTTTATAAGGGCATAGCTGCTAGAAAACCCGAGGTGGTGGGGTAAACCTAGGAAAACCCTATGTAAAACCCGGGAGGATTTTATAACCTGTTGGGATCTTTCCTTTTGAAGGGAGGTCAGAACAGAAATGTATTTTTTTTTTTAAGAATTTTTTTTTTTCCCTTTGCCCACATGTTTAAAGCCTTTAAACAATAAAACTATATTTCTAAGTACTTCTTTTTAAAGCAAAACCTTTTCCACCTCTCCGTGGTTTTTCAGGGAGGGTCCCCGAAAAGGGGGGGGGGGACATCCCAGTCTCCCTGAAAAGTTGGTTTTTTGTCCTGCCCATGGTTTGGTTTCTCACCAAACTGGCAGGGGGGGGTTTTTTTATTTTGTAAAGGCCATATCAAGTATTTTTTAAATACACTCTTGGGCATCCCTTATTAGGTTTTTGTTACATAACTTATTTAAACGTGTTCAGACGCTTTTTTTTCAACCCCAAACCGTTTTCAAAACCCGCTTGAAACTTTTTTCGAAGGGTTTTGGACCGGGTTTTCCCACCTATAAAATTTAACAGTAAAGGGAAAAAGAAAAAAAACGGGCCGAAAAAAAACTAAAAAAAAGGGGCCCCGCCGGGCCCCTATTTACACTAGTGCAGCTTATATGGCTGAAAATGGGCCAAAAACATGTCAAAATTTTAAACAATGTTTGGTGGTTTTAGCCTAAACCCTTTTGGCAGTAAACCATTTATACTCCGCATTTTTTGGCGGGGGTTTTGCTTTTTTTAAAATAGTGGTGATCCGGGTAAAGTTCATGAGATGCTGCCCTGACATCCCCTGGTTCTAGGGACCACTTGTAGCTCGGCTCTAAAGGGAAAAAGCTGTTTGTGTGCTGTTACCCAGCTTGGATGCTGTTTGGAAATGCAATGTCTTAAAGCTGAAGGTTTCCAAACCCCTTTTAATTCTTAAAAAGCCCTGTTTACACAGAGTGAAAAGGGGGTTTTAACTTTGTGAAAAAAGAGGGCGTATTTTTAAAACAGGGGGTGGGCCCACCAAACCCCTAAGGGGGCAAACTACAATTTAGAATCTCCTGAAGGCCACTTCCTAAAGTTGGAATTGCTTTTAAAGAAAAAAATTTTAGATAAACCCCCCTTTTGGGGGGGCTAAACAGTGTAATTGTATGCTTTTTGGTACATTGGTGTTCAGCTGGTTAGATTTTTCGCGTCTGTGACTAAAGCTGATAGTTACAGTTTTGTTCTTGTATAAAAAAAAAAAAAAAAAAAAAAAAAATATTTTTTTATATATATTTTAATTATATATATATTTTATATTATATTATATTATTTTTTTTATATATTTTTTTATTTATTATATTTATAATATATATTTTTTTATATAAAAGAATCCATTTAAATTTGAAAGCAGTTGTTGGGTAGTTAGCTCCTTGTGTTTGATTTGTAGATTTTTTCAATTTTTCTACAAAAAAAAAAAACCTGGAAACTCATATTTTCTTTACATGATCCGTTTGCACCCAAGCACAACTTTCTGTTAAAACAGGTGTTGCTTAGACGATCTCATTGTGAATACTTGCTGATGAGCTGACTGATGTAAAGATGAAGTACTGCTATCTCAATACTGTGTTGTCTCTTTCTCTGTAGTGCTGTCAGGACATGGAATGCAGCTTTGTCAGGACAATGGGTTTTAAAAGGCAAACCCCCGGTGAGAAAATTCTTGTTTTTACTATAAACTCTTTAAACCCCCTGTGCCCTAAGGTAGAGGGTTAATGATGACATGTGAAATATACCATTTAATATAAAAATATTGGATCTGGTTGATGCGATTTAATGTGCTGCGGCATCAGGGATTAAACTTAATCCAGCAAGGGGGAATTTGTCTAAGTACTTGTCTTTACCGTAGTTCCTTCTCCTCTTTCAGCGAAACCTGTTTAAGTAATGAGTAAAAAAAAAGGTGATTTTTTGGTATGTGTTCTGAAAAGCCCTTGACGCATGTGAAATAAACAATTTGTGTGGGGTGTGGTATGTATATATTTTATATATATATTTTTATTATATATACACACACTGCTCAAAAAATAAATAAAAAGAACACTTAACCAACACAATGTAGCTACAAGTCGATCACGCTTCTGTGACTTCAGCCTGTCCAGTTATGAATCAACACCAATTGTGAATCTATTTTTCCTGCTGTTTTCAGTTCCCTCTGCACAACAGGTAGAAATGATTGGCAATTGCAAGACAAGCCCCTTTTTAGGAGTGGTTCGTAGGTGGTGACCTCAGACAATTTCTCTGCTTTCCTCCTTTTTGGCTGTTTTGGTCACTTTAGCATTTGGTCATTGCTCTCACCCCTAGAGGTAGCATGAGGTGGTGTCTACAACCCACAGTTGTTCGTATATATGCAGCCCAATCTAGTCACTTTATCTTGACCACAAGCTAATACCCAGAGTAACCGCCATTTCCAGCACTGAAAGCAGCTAGGGCTGATTGAGAGTTGACTCGATTTAAAATCCTGGTCGGCTGTCACAGGTATCTGGAGTTGACTGCATCCCACAGTTGCTGGAAGGTACATGGGGGAGGATCCATATAGCGAACACGACAATTGAGGTGGGGAATTAAGGAGCCAGGGTAGTACTTGGAAGTTTTGGTCATGCTCTTCCAAATAATGTTTGGACATTTTTTAGCCAATGTGACATGTACCTTGTCTCAAGGTCCAAATCCCACCTGAGCAATGCATGCGACTAGTTTCTCCATACAGGAGACGTATTGAAGCCGTCATCACCAACAAAGGCCTTTTTTTTATTTAAGTATTAAATAATTTTCAAGTGTGTTTGATACTTTTTCTCTGTGTCATTTATCATTATTACACGTAACTTAAAGGGGTTGTCTCGCTACAATGATTGGGTTTTAATCAAAAGATCTTTAAGAAACAAGCAGCTTTGCAATATATGTTCATTACAAATGTCCTACTGATTTTGAGCTAGCCTGTTCGTGGAGTGCATCGCTTCTAATTACTCTATAGCAGCCGACCTGTTGATCCTTATCTTACTGGCTGTCAGGTCTGAATGACTCAACCTTTGAAGACAGGTCGGAGCAGAGAGCACCTCCCACACAGAAAACTTC